>PVJI01013486.1:0-29276 GCA_004026765.1 Micronycteris hirsuta
CCTGATATCAAACTGTATTACAAGGCCACTGTAATCAAAACAACCTGGTACTTGCATAAAAACAGGCTCATAGACCAATGGAACAATATATACTACATGCAAAAAAATGAAACTCAAGCAAAAACTTACACCATACACAAAAATAAATTAAAGGTGGGTAAAAGACTTAAATATAAGTCATAACACCATAAAAGTCCTAGAGGAAAACATCAGCAGAAAAATCTCAGACATTCCACCCAGCAACATCTTCATTGATATGTCCCTTAAAGCAAGGGACATAAAGGAAAGAATAAACAAATGGGACTTCATCAAATTAAAAAGCTTCTGTATGGCTAAAGAAAACAGCATTAACATAAAAAGAGAACCAACTATATGGGAAAACATATTTGCTAATGATACCTCAGACAAGAGTTTGATCTCCAAAATATAAAGAACTCATGTGACTCCAATCCAGGAAGACAAAATACCCAATTAAAAAATGGGCAAAAGAGTTGAACAAACACTTCTCCTAGGAAGACATACAGAGGGCCCAGAGACATATGAAAAGATGCTTAGCATCACTAACCATCAGAGAGATGCAAATTAAAATCACAATGAGATACCACCTCACACTGGTCAGAATGGTCACCATAAACAAACCAACAGACAAGTGTTGGAGAAGATGAGGAGAAAAGGGAACCGTGGTGCACTCTTGGTGGGAATGCAGACTGGTGCAGCCACTATGGAAAACAGTATGGAAATTCTTCAGAAAACTTAAAATGGAACTGCCTTTTTATTAGGCAATTTCACTGCTGGGATTATGCCTTGAGAGCCCTGAATCACCAATGCAAAAGAACCTATGGACCCCAGAAGCAGCACAATTTACAATAACGAAGTGCTGGAAGCAACCCAACTACCATCAACAAATGAGTGGGTCAAGAAACTGTGGTACATTTACACAATGGAATTCTATGCAGCAGAGAGAAAGAAGGAGCTTACATCCTTTGGGACAGCATGGATGGAACGGGAGAGCATTATGCTAAGCGAAATAAGCTAGGTGGTGAGGGACAAATATCATATGATCTCACCCTTAACTGGAACATAATCAAGAAAAGAAAAAAGCAAGCAAAATAAAACAGAGACATTGAAATTAAGAACAGTCTAACAATAACCAGAGGGGAGGGGTGAGGAGACTCTGGGGAGAGGGTTTTTAGGAACTACTATAAAAAGGACACATAGACAAAAGCAAGGGGAAGGATGGAAGTAAGGGAGGGAAGTAGGTTTGGATAGGGTGGGGGAGAGGACGGGGAGAAAATGCAGACAACTGTAATTGAACAACAATAAAGTAATTAAAACAATAAAATAAAATAAAATAAAATAAAATAGAAAATTCATGTGAAACATTGTTATTGAATTTTACAATTAGTTAATATTTAAATAAAAGGAATGTTTTGTCACAACTATAAAATATTATTCTCAGTTATGCTTACAGCATAACTCCCAACAGACCATTTCTTTCTGCCCGATATATATCCATTATTTCAAAGTGGCTCGCCACCAGACTAAGCATGGTCTAATATGGCATTTAATGCTCTCCAGAATCTGAGAATATCTAAATATCCAACCTTTTCTCCCCATTATTCTGATATGTATACCTTTACCTACATGCCTCACACTTGCCTACATCTTTGTCACTGCACATCCTATTGCCTTTTCCATATCTTTGAAGCAGATTTACATCTTTCTAACTTCCATTACATTTTTTCTGTAGGACAGGTCTTTTAATGCATAGTCTCATATCTGTGTATATATCCTATCATACAAGAGTACCTTATATTCCTTAAGGTACTGAATATATATTCTGTAAGTAAGTGTAACAGGATAGGCATCTATCTTATATTCCTTAGGATACTCTTATATGAAAGGATATATATACTGATATGAGACTGAGGGTAGATGTGCCAGGGGAAAGCGATGGTGGGAAAATGGAGACAACTGTACTTGAGCAGCAACTAAAAAATGCAAAAAAATAAAAAGGTGAGGGCCATGAGTACAGGCCAAAGATCAGGAACAGTTCAGCTATATTTAGTGAATTGTTCACAATTACATGGACCTGTACATCCCCATCTTCAACATCCTGTAGCAAAGGTGTCCAACCTTTTGGCATCTCTGGGCCACACTGGAAGAGGAGTTGTCTTGGACCACACACTAAGTACATTGCAACATGTAATTACAAAAAAATCTTATGATGTTTACATAAATGTACAATTTTGTATTGGGTCGCATTCATAGCCATCTCGAGCTACATGCAATCCATGGGCTGTTAGCAAAGGAATTTCAGACTGAGCTCCTGAATCACTTGTGGCCATTTTTTAAATTCCAAATGTATATTTGTAAACTTGCATTCCCCAAACAGTGGAAGTGAATTAGAAGTGATTGCATAGACTTCAATGCACATGACTTCATGAGGAGGAACACCCATCCTGCCAAAACTCCTCAATGGAAATGTACATGGATGTATCAGTCAAGTTCTGGAAGTGAAGTTAGCCTGGGTGCCTGCCATGCAATTAATCACTGCTAAAGCTTTGAGACTCATTCCGCCAGTCACATCATGCATATTAGAAAAAGAAAATCAAAACCGTAGTAATGTCTGAAATCTAGATCATTGTGCTGTAAAACACTGTACTATGGGGGAAATTTGTTCATTATCTCCACAATGTGCTGAAAACTAGAAGCCATTCCAGAAGGTTCATTCTCGCCCTACTGACTCTATATCCTCCCTTCAGCCATTTTTTTTTTTTGCTTCAGAAAATATTCTTCACTGTGTATATTATTGTTCTGTATACAGAACAAAAAATTGATTGACTACAACCCTGAACCAAAAAAAAAATTACTAACTATAAAAATACTTGTTCATTTAGAACAGTGGTCAGTTTGAGAGTCATATTCAGTTTTAGAATCATACTTCCAAGGATATTCTTCATAGATTATCCACTCTTGTATTGATTTGTAATCTTAAGTGCACCTGAAATAACCCTTAAATTACCTTTAAGTATTCATTTCCACTTACACATTTAAAACTGATTGCACATGGGATAAACATGACTAGTGAAGTCCAGAGGGTGGGTTGTGGTAGGCAGCTTTTAAGGGTCCTTAATGATCCCTGACTTTTGCTTTTTATTTTTATTTTTTTAAGATTTTATTTATTTTTAGAGAGAGGAGAAGGAAGGGAGAAAGAACAATGTATGGTTGCCTCTCACATGGCCCTCACTGGGGACCTGGCCCACAACCCAGGCATGTGCCCCGACTGGGAACCGAACTGGGACCCCTTGGTTCCCAGCCCGCGCTCAATCCACTGAGCTATACCAGCCAGGCTGACTTCTGCTTTTTATACCATTGTATTTTTGCCTTCTATATTTACCAGAGTTGGTCTATGTAGCCTATAGAATATGGGACAAGTGATGGTATGTTGTTTTTCAGATTAGGTTACAGAAAACATTAAGATGTCTGTCGCAGGTGTTCTTCCTCTTGCATTTTTCTCCCTCCCCACTCTTTCTCTCCCTCTCTCCTTCCTTCTCTGTCTTATGACTTGCTCTGGGGGAGGATAGCTGCCATGGAGAGGTCCAAGTCATGAGGAACTAAGTCATCTGACCTACAGGGCCAGAACTGCAACTTCCTGAGAAACTCTAAACTTATACTCTATCCAGCTGAACCACCTCTGTGACTGTATGAGATAATAAATATTTTTGTTCTAAGCTACTAAGTTTATATATAATTTGCTTTGTAGAAATAGAAAATTAATACATTATATAATATTTTGCCCCTAAAATTATTTCCACAAATTTCATCACTGTCCTTGGCTTTTTGCAGGGAATATGAAGATTAATAGTGTACTAAGTATATGGTCTGCAAGTAAATGGGATAGGCATGTATATTTATAATATGGTAAACCAAGTGAGAAGAAAATGTGAAATGTTTATATTTAGAACTTGAATACTAATATAATATGTGGAGACCACTTTTAATCTCTTACTCATTGATCACATCAGTGTTGGAGAGTCAAGCTTATTTGGGGGTGGGTAGGTCTGGGTGCTGGTCAGCTACTGGTTCTTTTATAGAAGAGATGCTTGGAATAGTTAAAATAGTTACACTCCTATTTTTACAGAATCTGAGCTTGTGGAATCTATTCTAGTACTCTAGCATGATAGTTTCCTGTTTTTCTTTTTTTTTAATGTCTTTACAGAATTGTATAAAATAGAGTTACATGAAAGCATCTAGATATATGTACACATATTTGGGGTGCTATGCTTGAAATGTTTAGTTCACTAGAAAAATAATGCATGTAGTATCCAGAAAAGGAAGTTGAGAAGTATGTATCAGCAAAGCAACATTTTTGTTGAAAATTCACATTAAGCCATCATTCTGTACTTATTTATTTACTGTGATGATAGAACTTGGGCAAAAATATGGTTTTATATTAAATTAGAAAGTGAAAACATGTTCCTATCAAAAATTACAATTTGCATTTATAATTTAAATAGACTTGACTTGGGTTGATCCACTAGTAAAAATTTTGATACCATTATACAAAGTAGCAAAACATGGATTTTAACTGGCTGCTTTTCAGTTGAACTGAACAATAAGTACATTTTTAATGGTTTTATTTTCAAGGAAGAGCACCATTATAATAATCTTCATTTTACAGTCCCTATCAAATCTGAGCCAATGTCACTCATTACAAAGCTTATGCTTTGGGAAACATTTTCATGGCATCTAACAGTATTGCCCTACATTACTTGGAATTGGGTTTTAATGATTACATTTTCCAAAATGGTTGTTACTCAGATTTACTGTTTGTGTTGAGGTTAAAATCTCATCCAGCAGCTATACTTAAAACGTCATACACATTCGTAAGGAAAGGTTCATTGAAACTATTGTTATATTAGTAATTGTATGCAAATGTTATAGAGGGAAGGCTATGCAGCTTGAGTGTTTTTACTCTTTTTCCTATATCATATCTGAGGGGTGAATGTGAAACTTCATTTTTAAATGTTGGTAATTCAAATTTATACTATTTGCTAGAGAACAGAGAACTATTATTGTAGCTGTCATATAAAGTAAAGTTAGAATCTGAAATTTCCCTATAGTTGTCAGCCTTATTAAGGACCTCTTTATTTGTTGAACTCATCACCTAGTATTGTACAAGCAATGCATTTGAGAGCCTGGAGAGAGCTTTCTTTCTCTTTACTATGGTTGTTTAGGCTTTGCTCACATTTTTGCTGTTGCTCTGCCTTACTCAACTTTCTAGCTACAACTCACAGGCACAGTAAGTCTAATGTAGATGGACTCCATTACCTGAAGACTGACTGAAACTCATGTTTCACAGTTGCTAATGCTCACTGAACCATTTTATTGACAATAATGTAAATAAAATAGATTGCCATATGAGAATGCTCTGAAATAAAATAGAATAATTTGGCAGGTTTAAGCCCATGAAAAAGGCAAAGCTGTGAAACAGATGTAAAAAGTTTTGATGTTCAGTATATGCATATTAAGATATAAATATTCTTGTTTTTGTCCATATTATTAAATGTTAAACATAATTCTCAATTGCTGTATATTTGGTCTTAAAAATGGGTTCTGTTTGGGAAAGTAATATGAATAAAAACTTTTGAGACTACAATATTGTGATGATTTTTCCTGTCCTTTTTTGACACTTAAGTGTATGGATCAGTAGCCTCAGAAAATTTAACAAACAACACAAACAAATGGATTTGCCAAAGTGCACTCTAGAATTGTAAGGTTGGAAAAATAACAGTAATCCAGAGGCTACTAAAAGATGCTAATAATGATGAGTGCTTTATTCTTTAATTAAGAGTGTTTGTACAGAGTCCTGGCCAACATGGAGGTATAGGCAGAAAAGCTTTGTTTCCTCCCACTCCAAAAGGAAAACAACTAATTTAAAAACAATAAACAACCAGAACTGCCATAAAATAAAGACGCATGGAACCACAACAACCAAGGAGCTAAAGGAACATTCATCCAGACCAGTGCACTGAGACAAAGAAATATGACCCAAATGAAAGAACAGATCAAAACTCCAGAAAAAGAGCTAAGTGATGAGGAGACAGACAACCTACCTGATGCAGAGTAATCAGGATGCTCACAGAACTGATTGAGCTCAGTTGCAAAATGATGAAAGAAATGAAGGCTACACAAAGTGAAATATAGAAAAATATACTTAACTTTAAATACTCTAACATCTGAATCATAGGGGTACCAGAAGAAGAAGAGCAAAAAATTGAAAACTTATTTGAACGAATAATAAAAGAAAACTTCCCCAATCTGGTGACGGAAACAGACTTCCAGGAAGTCCAGGAAGCCCAGAGAGTCCCAAAGAAATTGGACCCCAGGAAACACACACCGAAGTACATCATCATTAAGTTACCCAAGATTAACAATAAGGAGAGAATCTTAAAAGCACCAAGAGGAAGGGAAAGAGTTACCTACAAAGGAGTTCTCCTTTGGACTATCAGCAGATTTCTTAAAAGAAACCTTACAGACAAGAAAGAGCTGGAAAGAAGTATTTGAAGTCATGAAAGGCAAGGACCTACATCCAAGATTACTCTATCCAGCAAAGTTATCATTTAGAATGGAAGGGCAGATAAAGAACTTCCCAGACAAGCTAAAATTAAAGTAGCTTATCATTACCAAGCCCTTATTATATGAAATGTTAAAGATACTTATCTAAGAAATAGAAGCTCAAAAATTATGAACAATAAAATGACAACAAACTCACAGTTATTAACAACCACACCTAAAACAAAAACAAAAACTAAGCAAATGACTAAAACAGGAACAGAATTACAGAAACAAAAATTGTATTGAGGGTTATCAGTGGAGAGGGAGAGGGGAAGAATGAGGTGGAAAACGTACAGGGAATAAGAAGCATGATTTGTAGTCATAAAATAGACAGGGGTAGGTTAAGAATGGTAGAAGAAATAGAGAAGCCAAAGAACTTATATGTATAACCCACGGACATGAACTAAGGGGGTGGGGAATGCTGGAGTGTGGGGGGTACTGGGCAGAGGGGAGAATAAGGGGGAGGAAAAAATTGAGACGACTGTAATAGCATAATCAATAAAATATACTTAAAATTAAATAAATAAAAAAGAGTATGTGTTCATATGAAAATAAGCTTTTTTAGAAACTGTCCTGTGACATTTTTTCTTTTTTGAATATAATACTGTTGTTTATATAAAGAATTATAAAGAATGTACTTTATATATATTGTCATCTGAAATACTTTGTGGAAGAAAAAAAATAAGTTCAGGTGACCTGATCATATTGAAATCTATTAAATTATGATAATAGCACATAATAGCATAATAACATATGTAGATATTTAATTTGTAAAATACAAGGTTCTTAGCACTTGCATAAAGATGTGTGGAAATTCTGATGCAGAGAAATGAAGATCTCTTATTTCATTGCCCAAGGAGGTCAGATTAAATCAGATTTAAAATAAATATTACATAAGAAAAGTCAGTTATAGGGTTTTGGTAGAAAAGTTTCTGAACTTGCTAATTAAAGGCAGTTTTTCTCTTCAACTTTACAAAGAATCTGCTGTGTTAATGTTTTCTTCTGCAATTAATCTTATAGTTTCTCAAAATTCAAGATAAGTTTCATTTATACCTTTCAAATATATTGTTTGTTTCTAAATTTGCTACATTTCATTCATTTGTTTTTCAGTTTATGATTAATGCTTCATTTTATTTATTTAAATATACTTTAATTTAAATCCATTAAATTTGTTTTCATCTCTAGGTACCCCAATAGTCCATCATTTCTCACAACTATGAACTTTTTATCTCATGATTTCAACTAACTTTGTCATCAGTTAGATGCAAATCATACATTACATTCTTATATGAATAATGCACCACCTTAAAGAAATCTTTGACACACTTTTTAGGCTCTTTTAAGTCATATTATCATTAAGGAACTGCTAAGGTTATTAACCACAAATTTGACCTTATTTTCTCCCTTAGGGTTAAGTCAGTCTCAGCATTCAGGGTGGCTCTGACACCCTGCAAGGCTGAAAAAGAATAAACATACTTCATGTTCTCTTGTGAGTGAACTGAAGATAAGTTATTGCATTTCAGGTGTTCTCATGTACTAAGGTTAGCTACACAATATTTATTAAATAATAAATATTTACCACATAATGATGTTTGGGACAATGATTGACCTCATATGCAATGATAGTCTCATAAGATTATAATGGAACTGAAAAATTCCTATTGCCTAGTAAAGTCACAGCCATAATTATGTCATAGCACAACATATTATTCACGTGTTTCTGGTGATGTTGGTATAAAAAAACCTACTGCACTGCCAGTCATATAAAACTATAGCAGATACAATTATGTATAATACATAGTAATTGACAATGATAGTAAATGACTATGTTACTGCTTTATGTATTCACTATATTATACTTCTGTCATTTTTTAGAGTGTACTCTTTCTACTTATTAAAAAAAAGTTTTCTGTAAAGTAGTATGTTGTTTTATGCTAGCAGCAGCATCATGGACCTCCTGTTTACAATGTCTCTTGATTTTTCTTGTGCTTCATTTAACTTCATGTTGTTTTTTCATCATTGCCCATAAGTATACAATAGCCACTAATAATGTTGCCAGTAAGAGACTACATTGAGTGATCTGGAAATATAATTGAAAGTTATTAAGAACTACAAAGTTGGAAAATCACTGATGGTTATTGCTGAACTCCACTATAGCTAAGGTCTTGAAGAATAAGAGCACAGTGACAGAAACTGTTAAAGTATCTGCTAAATTGAAAGCAACAAGACTAACAAAAATTTGAGAAAATATCAGACATGGAAAAACTTCTGTGACCTGGATTGAAGACAAGACTCAGAAGCATATCCCTCTTAGTACCATAATGATCACAGACAAAGCAGAGTTTATTTGCAATGTTGAAAGAAAAGACTACTTCCAACTACAATGTTGATTTACTACTAGCTTTGGGCAGGGGGTGGTTAACAATTCAAGAATCATTATTCATTACATAATGTGAAAATGAGTGCTGAATCTCTGAGTGCTGATGTGAAGGCAGCTGAATAATTTGTTTGGAAATTCTAGATAAGCTGATTATGGAGGAAAATTACTTGGCAGAGCAAATATTCAATATGGATGAAAACTCCCTATTCTGTAAGTGGATGCCTAAAAGGACTTTCATCCATAAGGAGGCCAAGTTAATGCCAAGTTTCAAAGATTTTAAAGACAGGATACAGTTTTGCTTTAGGGAAATGTTACAGGTTACAATTGAAACCCTTTTTGATCTGGCACAGTGAGAATCCCAGGGCCTTCAAACGTATCAATAAGCACACATTGCCAAACTACTACTGGAACAATAACAAGTCTCATGTGACTGAGCTCTTCTTCCAAGACACCCTCAGGAATTGCTATTCCAGTGGAATGGAGAAGTACTATTTGGAGAATAACATGCTTTTCAAGATTTTGCTTATTGTTGATAATGCTCCTGGACATCTCCTTTGTTTGGTGATCTTTATACCAATATCAAAGTAGCATTTCTCTGTCCAAATACCACTGGATCAAACCGATGGATCGAGCATTTATAGCAGCTTTTAATATTTACTGCCTTAGGAAGACTTTTTCCCAGGCTATTATTGCAACTGATGATAATGCTGACGTAATTCTGAATGGATGACTACATAGGTGACTGCATCAAGAACTGCTTGGGCTTGGGATGATGTCACCAGTAGTGCATGAATGGTATCTGAAGAAGACATCACTAGGTTCCTTTATGACTTCAAAAATTTTGCCAAGTGTGAAAAGGTTGAAATAATCAACAAGACTGGGGTTGAGATGACAAACAACTTTAATCTGGGCATTGATGAGGTTGGCATTGAAGAACTCCCAGAGTTGGTTCCTGAGGAATTGACTAATGAGGAGTTGTTGAAATTGAAACATGAAAGCATAGCTGAATAAAAGGCAAGACAAAAGGCAAATTGCTTGAGAAGAAAAAGAAGAATCTCCAAGAAATTTCACAGTAAATGTTGTAACAAATGCATTTGCAGACCTCAACAAGCTCCTTAAAAGTTTGAAAAAATGGACCTATACTAAAAGGATTTCATTAATAAAGAGGAATGTTCTTGGTACATTATCTACTTACAAGCAAATATATGATGAAGAAACAAAGCCAACTAACCAAACCACCATGGACATATTTCTGAAAAAAGTGACACCTCCTCATTCAAATCCTTCAGGATGTTTTCCAGGAGAAGGCATTGTTAGCATAGGAGATGGCTCCATGTGTGGTATTGCCTCTGAAGACCTTCCAGTGGGACAAAATGTATATGTAGAGGACAGTGTAATTGATGATCCTGACTTTGTGTAGGACTAGGCAAATGTGTGTGTTTGTGTCTTAGTTTTTTAAACAAAAAAGTTTAAATAATTTAAAAAATAAAAATAAAAAGCTTATAGAATAAGGGTATAAAAATGAAAATAGTTTTGTACAGTTGTGTTTGTGTTTTGAGCTAAGTATTATTTAAAAAGTGTTTCAGTTAAAAATATGAAGTTTATAAATAAAAAATCAGTATGCTCAAGTTAATTTATTATTGAAAAAAGAAAAATATTTTTAAGAATTTAGTGTAGCCTAAGTGTACAGTGTTTATAAAGTCTATAGTAGTGTACATTAATGTCCTAGATCTTCACATTCACTCTCCACTCACTCAAGTGACTCACCTAGAGCAACTTCCAGTCCTGTGGGGTCCTTTTGTGGTAAGTACCCTATATAGTTGTGCCATTCTTTATGTTTAAATATGTTTAGGTACATGGATACTTGCCACTCTGTCACAGTTGCTTACAGTATTCAGTACAGTAACCTGCTGTACTGGAATGTAGCCTCTGAGCAATAGACTGTACAATATAGCCCAGGTGTGTCATGTATCTATCTAGGCTTATGGAAGTACAGCCTATGATGTTTGTACAAGGACAAAATCACTTAATGATGCATTTCTCATAACATATCATTGTCATTAAGTGACACATGATTGCAATTTTATATTCGTAGTGTTCTAGTGCTCTTATATTTTATATTTGTTTTTCTTCATTGTTATAGTCTACATATTTCTCTCAAATATGTTAAAGTCTGTTCCTCTATCCAGAACTACTCCAGACTCCAACCATTTATCTCCTTTGAGATTTTGGTTTTGATTGTGAATTTGCCTTCAGAAAATTATGTTAAGAAATGTTTTCTTGAAATGAGATCATTACACTGAGGTTCTAAGAAGCCTGAGTTCCTTTATAACAGCATATTCTAGATATTTGGCAACATGACAAGCCACAAATAAGACGAACTTGTTAGAAGATGTGCATTTAATGGGTCAGTTTCTGAACTCACCCATGATTTCTTTATACTTTACCTTTTCTCTGGTCATCCCTTGTTCCTGCTTTGCCTTTACATTTAATTCTACTTTATAAAATATTCTATTATCTATTTATGTTACAAGTTTTGGGATAGTGTGTGTTCTTTTTACTTTAGTGTCTGATCTCTCAGACAGCACTGCACCCTCGGTTTCACATGGTGGTGGTGGTGGTGATGATGATGATGATGATGATGATAATATCTGACATTTATTTAGTACCAGGTACTCTTCTAAGTAATTCACTAACATTAACTAATTTAATATTGGTTTGATTCTTGTGAGGTAGAGACCATTATTGTCCTCATTTTCCAGATTGAGTGAGGCCCAGAAAGGTTCAATAATTTGTTCAATGTTTGCTCTAAAGCTCATATGTGGCAGAGCTCAGATTTGAACTACGGCAGGCGAGTCCAAAGCCCTCCACTGACGGATTGCTCAGGACTGTTAAATAGTCACTCTTCTCCCATGGTTCTATTTGTGACAAACAGCATTGTATGTTTAAGCATAGAGTTTTATTGTGCAGTTTATCACTCTGCACACTAAATGTTTAGAAGCTAGGTAGTCTAAATGAGTTAACTTCTAAATTATAGAATATATTTAAAAATAAATCATTCTTCTTTTTTCAAATGGAAAAACATGGACCAAGGTATGAAAATGTTAGTTAAGTACAAATATATTAAATCTGTTCAAGAAATTGAAAGAGGTCCCTGTCCTGCTAGACACTTGTGCTCTCCATCAGCTGCCCACCCCCTCCGCCCATGTTTGGCATGGCAGCAGAGACACCCCACCATCCAGACATGCTGAATCATGTGGCCAGACAACACTGACATGGCTGGCAATATCCACAGAACTATCCTGAAGATGATCAAGGAAGTGGTGGAGAGTGGGTGGGGGGTGGTCATTAGCATATGGCAGAACCCAGAGGGTTGCACAGAGACCCTGTTCCAGATCCCACCCACTAACTTTCTGTTGCTCTTTTGCTTTGGTGAGGTGGCACATGTCAGCTAGGAAATCACCTACACCTACAAGCACACACTGTAAGTACAGACCAATGTGATATCTGAAAACATCCTCACAGTTTTCAAAAAGCTGACCAATAAGATCACTCTTTGGCACATGCCCCTGTCAGTGAGGGGCATGGACAAGGTCCTGGATGTGCATCCAATTGTGTACTCTGATCAGGTGCAGGAGCAGCAGGGCTGAAAGCTGTAGGAGGCCCAGAAACTGTAGCACATGGAGACTAAGTGAAACACTGGGGGCATTGCCCAGCTAGTCCTGAACCCAGAGCCGAATATGGCCCACTATAGCCCAGTGCAGCTTGATTCACTTGGGACCTTTGAATTTTATGCTACATGGCTTTGTGATGGAGGTGTCACCAAGGAACTCATGGAGGAGGTAGCCAGGATTGTGGCAGCACATCAATGTAAAACCAACATTGTCGTGGCTTCTGTGGATGCCATTAACTTTCACGAGATTAGAAAAGGTTATATTGTCACCATTTTGGGGTGCATGACCTTCAGAAGCAATAAATCCATGGAGATTGATGTCCTGGCGGACAACTTGGAGGAGCGCTACTGAGTAGCAAGTGCCTTCTTCACCTACATGTTCCTGAGCTAGAAGGGCAAGTCGCTGCCTATGCTCCAGCTTGTGCCTGGGACCGAGGACTAGAAGAAGCATTTTGAGGAGGACAAGGGGCGGAACCTACAGATGAGTATCAATTGAATTTATAGTGCCAAGCTGAGCCTTATAGACGCCCTCCTCCTGCTGCTGGTCCTGAAGCATTCCCAATGTCTAATCACTTAAAGTTACTCTCTTGACCAAAACCCAATTCACGCTGACGGCTGGTGGTATGTGCATTAATTATCTCTCAGAGTTAACCTGTACTCTTCTCAAAACCTGTATACCAAAGCTTTATTTATATCATTCCAGTATAAGTACTGCACAGTATTGTCCCCAGTCCCTGGAGATATTTTCTAGAACCCTGGGGAATATTATACATACACTGTAAGGCATGTAAAGACTCCAGCCTCATAGAAAGTTAGTTTTTGGCTGCGGTGAAAAACAAACTGATAAGAATAGTTTGTAATCCATGTTTCAGGGATTGCTTCATAATTACTTTAAAATTTTATTGTTGACCATGCATTCCAAAACTTTATTTTTATTTTCATTGCAGATTAAACAATTTTCTTATCTAGTAACTATAACAAGGATACATTACAAATGAATTTTGAAATCTGAAAAATACACAACCTTATAGCTATACCACCATATTATATATATCCAGGACACTTCACAGTAAAAAAGGATTGTATTATTTACAGTAGAAAGCAGGTGTACATTGGGCCAGTCTTGGGTAAGGACATATAATCTCTATACTTAAAGCAGACACTACTGGTTGCTGCACCAGTAATTGCTAACAGAACACTGATGTTGTTGAGAGATAACTTTTATTACTCCACATAACATACATCATGGGAAACTGACCCTATAGTTCCCACCAGTGGATACTGACTAGTTTAGACCAATTATGATAACTCCATTCCCTTGCCAGAAATTGTTTATTTATGTTCTATTAAATTAAGAAATAATAAATAATGTTAAATAAATTCATTAAACATATAAATAAATAAATTTGGTATTTGATTAATTATTTATAATACCTGGAGCCCTTCCTACCACTTGAGTAACCAAGATAGTAACTTTCTTTTCTACTTAATCCTTTTTTATTTAAATTGTTGTTACTTGGAGCTATAAATATGCTAATATATTTATGCTCATTATTTGAGTATTTGGATCCTAACCAGACTTTCACTTTACAGTGATTTTTATTAGCATAATGCAGGATCCACTTAGGGAAGAAGACTGAGGAGCTTGAGGAGGAAGTCAGGGATAGGAGTTTATCATACAAAAGTTCAGAGAGGTTATTAAAAGAATAGAAAAATTGTTTCTGTGTCCTTTGTCTTATGAATATAATTTACAAAAATCAGAGAATTACATAGGAGCCATTTACATGTTTAAGTTGAGACAGAAATATTCCTAGAAGTTTCTGAGAAGTTTTCTTACAGAAAGGTTTGCTCCACTTTTTTCAGCCCCATGCCTACAAACACACACACACACACACACACACACACACACAATATTCACAGAGAAAAATCACTTCTGGTAGGATTTTGAAGGGAATGGAAAAAAGACAAACTATCATTTTATTTTTCTCATCTGAGAATAGCTGTTTCTCTGCTCCAACTTCTTATAATCCTACTATACATCTTGCTTTGTCATATCGCAGATGAGTAATCAACTTAAATAACCATGGGAAAAGAAACTGGTTAGATAAATTATAGGATATCTAGAAAATGGAATCAAAAGAAGAATATTTAGTTAAGTCAATAATGCAAGTTACAAAACACTACTTCAATAACATATATTTTGCTTAAATTGTTTAATTATTCATAAGAAAATTACTAAAAAAATATTATATACATGTGCATACACACCAAATTATTATCAGTGGTTATTTCTAGAAAATAGTTATAAGATTTTCATTTTCTTGTATAAACTTTTCTGTATGATTTAAACTTTGTTCATTGAACATGTATTATTCCTGAAATAAGAAAAAAAAATTAAAGAAAATGGAAAAAAATAGTAAATTGCCAACCAGATGGAATTCTCTAATTAGTGTGTAATTTACTGCTATACACAATTAACCTGGTACCCTATTCTATTTTTAGTAATAAAGATTTAATATATCCTTGCTTATATTTCTGCTTGAGATCATTGTTATATTATTAAAATAGAATGTGTGGAAATACAGTTAATTGAGATTTTGGTGATTTCTGTTCTTTTTCTATAATCCATGTTCTCTTAATTTTACTTAATCTTTACTGATTATAGTTCATATTTCCAGATTTTCTCCTTTGCACATTCAAAGAAGTGTTTTGTAATGTTTCTCAAACAACTTTATAGGAAAAAACATATAAGAATAGAAAATAATTTTGCATGCCAAAAAGGAAAGATAAATTACATATACAGTGAATAGTGAGCTAAATATCTCATATATTTTATCTTTAAATATTTTATGTCTTTTATGCCATTATTTTCTACATCTTTTAACATTATTGTTTATATAATTCATATGAGAATGAAAAGGCAATATGATTGACCTCATTTGATTTTTTTGACATTCAACCAGTTAAAAGGTTTGTAAAATGTTTAATTAACAAGTGGTGTAATCATTAATTCATCTCATTATTTGATATATAATATCACATGGCTCCTTGGTGTATACTGTGTTTCAAAGATCAATAGATTTATCAAGAAGTTGTGAGCTTCCAACATTCATTGAAAAGGAAATATATATTTTTTCTTTTAAAATGGTTTATGTAATCATTTTATCAGCTTCATAATTATTTTTGAGTATCACAGCACCTTTAGGTAAAGTAAATTATAAGGCCACTCAGATTCCTTTTACTCAAATGCATTAAAATCTATATAACACAACTACAGAGACAGATTTATTGAATAAATTGTGCTTTTGAGACCTATCTTGAGTGACTTCTATTTAAATTCTGACTCTCAATAATATATAACTTCTTAAACATTATTATAAAACATTTTATGTTATACCCAGCTCTTATTTATTATAAATTATTATAGTGAGATGCTTGGAATTAGCAAGTTATAAATTATAATAGTGAGTTTATTATAAATTATTATAGTGAGATGCTTGGAATTAGCAAGGTGGGAAAGTTCCTTCTTTCCCACCCCTTGGATGCTCATCACTCCTGACCAAATAACATTGAAGTGCAGTTAGCAATAAAAATATTTAAAACTCTTTGGGTGCTACTGTGTGTCAGTTCTTCTAATCACTTCGCATGTATGAATTCACTTAATATCTCAACAACCTTGTGAGGTAACTGTTTCTATTTCCATTTGACAGATAAGTTATATAACTTGCTCAAGGTCACACAGCTAAGAAATAGAGGAACCACAGACTGAGGAACTTGTACCACTTATGCATACTATCCCTTGGGCATAACAGGAGGGTAGAAGAAAACTATTGGAATTTAAAACTGTGGTACATTTACATAATGGAGTACTATGCACCAGAAAGAATAAAGGAACTCCTACCCTTTGTGACTACTTGGATGGAACTGGAGAACAATATGCTAAGTGAAATAAGCCAGGTGGTACAAGACAAATACCATGTGATCTCACCTATAAGTGGAACCTAATCAACAAAACAAACAAATGAGCAAAATAGAACTAGAGACTTAGAAATAAATAACAAATGTACCAAAAGTGTTTTTTAGGGGAAGGTTTTTTTTAATAACCTTTACCAACTTGGGCTATTTGTGAGAGTAAATGAAGACCACAACTCTACAGTGGGCTATATCACTGAACATAAAAAAAGAAAGAAAGAAAGAAAGAAAGAAAGAAAGAAAGAAAGAAAGAAAGAAAGAAAGAAAGAAAGAAAGAAAGAAAGAAAGAAAGAAATAGAGGAATTATGGGCACAGACAATGTGGGAAGGGATTGACTGTGGGAATGGCGGGGGCGGGGTGGGGATGAGCAATGGGGAAAGAGGTGGGACAACTATAACTCAACAACGATAAATAAAAATAAATACATAAAAATGCTTTGGCACTTTTTGCTATACCCCTAATCTGTGGTGGTTTGGAGAATGAAGTTTACATATCGTAGTATGAGATGCTCAATGTTCTATTTGATTTTACTCTACTTATAATCTAATACATCAGCCTATTGTTGTTTCAGAGATGCTGGCAAAAGACATTAAAATCTTAGATCAGAGGCAAAAGAAAGCATTAGTTACAGCACAGCAAGCAGAATGAGCATCAATAAGCATGTTTGTCTCCGGTTCCTTGCCCCCAAGTGCTATGTATCAATATGGCCCAGATAGATGCTAAGCATACAAAAGAACACTTACCTATGAAAATATGCCACTTTTATATATAGAAAGGAATAAGCAAATCTGTTTGTTGTTCCAGAAAGATATGATATCTCAGCCCTCAAATTTCCTTGCTTCAAACACAATCCTGCGGTAAAGACAGAATAGAGTCTGATTATGCTATTACAGTTGTCTCATTTTTTTCTCCCCTTTATACCCCTCACCCCAGTACCCCCACTCCCTAAAGCATTCCCCACTTAGTTCATGTCCATAGACCATACATATAAATTATTTGGTTTCACTATTTCCTACACTATTCTTGACCTCCCCCTGTCTATTTTGTACCTACCAATTATGCTTCTTATTCCCTGAACCTTTTTCCCAATTCTCCACTTTCCCCCTCCCTGATGATTACTCTCCATGCAATCTCAATTTCTATGATTCTGTTTCTGTTCTAGTTGTTTGCTTAGTTTTTTTAAGTTGTTGATAGTTGTGAATTTGTTGTCATTTTACTGTTCATAGTTTTGATCTTATTCTTTTTCTTAGATAAGTCCCTTTAAAAGTTCATATAATAAGGGCTTAATGATGATGAACTCCTTTAAATTGACCTTGTCTAGGAAGCACTTTATCTCCCCTTCCATTCTAAATGATAGCTTACTAGACAAAGTAACCTTGGATGCAGGTTCTTGCTTTTCATGACTTTGAATATTTCCTGCCAGCCCTTTCTTGCCTGTGAGGTTTCTCTTGAGAAATCAGCTGATAGTCTTATGGGCACTCCTTTGTAGGTAACTCTCTTATTTTATCTTGCTGCTTTTAAGATTCTCTCCTTATCTTTAATTTGGGTATTTTAAATATGATGTGCCTTGACGTGACCCTCTTTGGGTCTAACTTGTTTGGGACTCTCTGAGCTTCCTGGACTTATATGTCTATTTCCTTTACCAGACTGGGCAAGTTTGTTTTCATTATTTTTTCACATATGTTTTCAAATTCTCACTCTTCCTCTTCTTCTTCTGGAACCTATGTGATTCAGATATTGGTATGTTTAAAGTTGTTCCAGAGGTTCTTATGCCTCTCCTCAGAAGTCTTTTCTCTTTTATCTTGGCCCTCTGTATGTCCTCCTTGGAGAAGTGTCTGTTCAAGTTCTTTGCCCATTTTTTAATTGGGTTGTTTGTCTTCCTGCAATGGAATCATGTAAGTTCTTCATATATTTTTGAGATCAAACCCTTGTCCAACAAACTGACAGTAACTAAAGAGGAGCAGGGAGGGAGATAATAGTGGAAGGTCTGTCAAGGAACATGTATAAAGAACAAAGCTAAAGGAGGTAGTTTCGAGGGTGGGAGGCAGGGATGGGTGGGGAAGGGGAGTGTGGTGGCATGAAAATGGAGACAATTGTACTTGAGCAACAATTTAAGAAAAAAGAAATCTTTCTGAATTGCTTTTTGAGGAGGCTCTTCCAATCTCTGAAAATTCAAATGCTTGTGGAAGGCCATGGACTGTCAAATAACTTGGTTTTTGGTCTATTGCGGGTGACCTTTATGATAAAAGGTGGACTATTGTCTGGTTGTAGATAGTTCAGGAGCTGAAATATGATGACATTTTATATTTCAAGGGCCACAATAATTTGACCAGAGTTGGCTGGTTAAACTGTTAACAATGCCACTGTCATCTGAAAGTGTTAACAGCAGTGAAGTACCAGCAGTAGCCCTGGGAGGTAGACAAAGGTTCAACATAATCAATTTTCCAAGAGAAAGTCAAGTCAATATAAGACAGTTTTCCATGGCTCTCTCATGCTTTTTATACACTTTGTAAGCAGAGAAACTATCTGCTCTTTTGTTTCAAAATATTTCTTCAAGAGTGTTTGTATAGTGAATAGTCTTGAAAGATACATAGCCTTTTTCTGGAGCAAGGAGCAGATTTGTTCACTGTCCATTATAATAAAGATAATGTATCTCTCTGGGACAGAGATGGGACCAATTTATCTCCCATTATAAAATATCCACGTTCCCTAAGCTTACTGGTGTTTTCCTATAACATAACCACAGTTGTCACTTGCCTGGTTGCATCACTCTGTGGAAATTAGAGTTCAGAACATTACCTAACTTGTTAGTTTTCACATTAGATCCTTCAGAGTTATTGACAAAAAATATGTAAAATATAGCTTTTTGTACAGCTACATCAATAGACCAACATATGGCTAATTTTGAAAGTCTGAAATACAGTGGCAACTTCTGTATCAGAAACACATTACATTGTTCAGTTAAAAGAAAGCAAGATTATATTTTAGAAAACAAAATCATG
Organism: Micronycteris hirsuta; assembly: GCA_004026765.1. Taxonomy (NCBI): domain Eukaryota; kingdom Metazoa; phylum Chordata; class Mammalia; order Chiroptera; family Phyllostomidae; genus Micronycteris; species Micronycteris hirsuta. Next base: position 19,649 of record PVJI01013486.1, read on the forward strand.
TATGTGTGTATATCTGTGTTCTTGTGAATATATATTGCAGGGATATATGAGCAACCACCAGCATTTTAAATTTAAGAAGGGAAAAATATAACCCAAATTTTTTATGATGGTTACCTATAGGAGATAAAAAGTTAAAATTAGATGAACAGAAGCATATCTTTACATATAATTATTTTTAATGGATGTATGATGTGGAGGTTTTGGCATTCTTTATTTATGTGATGTTTTATATTTATTTTTAATTTTTAATTATAGTTTATATTAATATTATTTGGTATTAATTTCAGATGTACAGCATGTTAAACAATCATGTACTTTACAAAGTGTTCTCCCTGATATTTCCAAGACCCAACTGACACTATACATAGTTATTGCAATATAATTGAATATATTTCCTATACTGTACTTTATATCCCCATGCCTATTTTATAATATACCAAACTGTGTTTCTCAATCTCTTCACTTTTTTACCCAGCCCACTCAGCCCCCTAACTTTGTCAATCCTTAATCTTTCCTCTGTATCTGTGCTTGTTTTTGCATTGTTTGTTCGCTTATATTGTTCTGCAGATTTTACACATAATTGAAATCATATGGTATTTGTCTTTCTCTAACTGACATATTTCACTTAGGATAGTACGCTCTATGTCAGGGGTGTCAAACTCATTTTCACCAGGAGCCACATCAGTCTCATGGTTGCCTTCAAAGGGCCAAATGTAATTTCAACTCCTTAACAGTTAAGGAGTAGTTACATTTATACAGCCCTAAAATTATTTTGGCCCTTTGAAGGGAACCACAAGGCTGATGTGACCTCCGGTGAAAATGAGTTTGACATCCCTGCTTTAGGTGTATCTGTGCTGTCACAAATGGTAATATTTTATTCCTTGTAATGCCAAGTAATATTCCATTGTGTGTGTGTGTATATAACCCAGGTTTTTTATGCACTCATTAATTGTTGGACAATTGGGTTGCTGCTTCCATGGCTTGTCTATTGTACATAGTGCTGCAGCAAACATAGGGGTGCATGCTCTTTGAATTAGTGTCTTGGGTTTCTTCAAGTATATATACCCCAAAGTGGAGTATATATACCCAGAAGTGGAATCATTGGGTCATGAGGTAGTTTTGTTTTTAATTTTTGGGTAACTGCCATACTGTTTTCCACAGTGTCTGTACCAATCTTGACTCGCACCAAAATGCACAAGAGTTGCCTTTTTTCCAGATCCTCACCAATACTACTTATTAGTTGATTTATTGATGATAGCCATTCTGAGAGGTATAAAGTCATACCTCATTGTGGTTTTAATTTGCATTTATCTAATGCTTAATGACACTGAACATCTTTTCATATCTCTATTAGCCACCTGTATGTCCTCTTTAGAGAAGTATCTATTTAGATCCTTGACAAATTTGTAAATTCAATTATATGTCTTTTTGTATTGAGTTTCATGAATTATTTATAAATGTTAAGAAATTTTAAGATAAATTTTGGATATTAACCCATCAGACATATCATTTGGGAATGTGTTCTCTTATTCAGTGTATTTTCCTTTTATTAGTGGTTACCTTTGCTGTGAAAAAATATTTTATTTATTTTTATTTTTTATTGTTATTCAACTACAGTTGTCCCATTTTCCCCATTATTCTCCTACTGACCCTCACCTCTCACATTCAGTCTTCCCCTACCCCCATTATCTTTGTCCGTGGATCCTTTATACATGTTCCTTGATGACTCTTCACCTTTTTCTACCCATTACCCCCTCTCACTTCCCCTCTGATTACTGTCAGTTTGTTCTTTATTTCCACATCTCTAGTTCTATTTTGCTTGCTTAGTTGTTCTGTTGATTAGGTTCCACTTATAAGTGAGATCATATGGTATTTGCCTTTTACTGATGTCTAGCTTATTTCACTTAGCATAATGCTCTCAAGACCCATCCATGCTGTTTCATAGGATAGGAGTTTCTTCTTTCTTTCTGTTGCATAGTATTCCATTGTATAAGTGTACCAAATTTTTTGATCCACCCATTTACTGATGAGCATGTAGGCTGTTTATAGCACGTGGCTATTGTAAATTGTGCTGTCATGAACAGTAGGGTTCATAGGTACTTTTGAATTGGTGTTTCAGGATTCTGAGGGTATAATCCCAACAATGGAATTTCCAGGGCAAAAGACAGTTCCATTTTTAGTTTTTTGAGAAAATTCTATACTATTTTGCATAGTGGCTACACCAGTTTGCATTCCCACCAACAGTGTACTAGGGTTCCATTTTCTCCACAACTTCACCAGCACTTGTTGTTTGTTGATTTGGTTATGATGGCTGTTCTGACCGGTGTGAAGTGGTATCTCATTGTGGTTTTAATTTGCCTCTCTCTGATGGCTAGTGATGTTGAGCATCTTTTCATATGTCCCTGGGCCCTCTGAATGTCCTCCTTGGAGAAATGTCTATTCTGGTCCTTTGCCCATTTTTTTTAATTGGATTGTTTGTTTTCCTGGAGTGGAGTCCTGTGAGTTCTTTATATATTTTTAATATCAAATCCTTATCTGGGGCATCAAGCAAATATATTTTCCCATACAGTAGGTTCCCTTTTCATTTTGCTGATGTTATCTTTAACCATGCAGAAGCTTCTCAATTTGTGTAGTCCCATTTGTTTAATCACTCCTCTATATCTCTTGTTCTAGCAGACGTATCAGTGAAATAGTGCTGCATGGAGTATCTGAGATTTTCCTACCTATGTTTTCCTCTAGGACATTTATGGTGTTGCGACTAATATTTAAGTTTTTTTAACCATCTTGAGTGTATTTTGGTGTATGATGTAAACTGGTGGTTGAGTTTAATTTTTCTACATGTACCTGTCCAAATCTCCCAACACCAGTGGAAGAGTCTGTTTTTACTTCATTTTTTTTTTTGCTTCTGCCCACTTTGTCGATTATTAATTGACTACAGAGACTTGGGTTTATTTATGGGATCTCTGTTCCAGTCCATTAATCTATGTGTCTGTTCTTATGCCAGTACCAGACTGCTCTGATTACAGTGGCTTTGTAATACAGTTTGATCTCAGGTATTGCAATCTCTCCTACTTTGTTATTCTTTCTCAAAATTGCTTAGGGTATTCACGGACATTTATAGTTTAATATAAATTTTTAAAATGTTTGTTCTATATCTGTGAAATATGTCATTGGTATTTCAAACGGGATTTCATTGAACCTATATATTGCTTTAGATAGCATGGACATTTTGATGATGTTAATTCTTCTAATCCACAAACACAGTATATGCTTCCATTTGTTTGTATCTTCCATAATTTCTTTCTTCAGTGTTGTATAGTTTTCTGAGTATGTCTTTTACTTCCTTGGTTAGGTATATTCCTAGGTACTTTATTTTTCTTGTTGCTGTATCAAATGGGATTTTTTCCTGATTTCTGAATCTGAAATTTGGTTGTTGATGTATAAAAATGCTTTCAATTTCTGAATGTTGATATTGTATCCCACTGTTTTGCCAAATTCACTTATTAGGTCCAGTAGTTTTGGGGGAGAGTCTATAGGATTTTGTATGTACACTATCGTATCATCTGCAAACAATGACAGTTTTATTTCCTCCTTTCCAATGTGGATGCCTTTTATTTCTTCTTCTTGTCTGATCAGAGTAGCAGAACTTCCAATCCAATATTGAATAGAAATGATGAAAGAGGATGCCTCTGTCTTGTTCCTGTTCTTAGTGGGAAAACATTTAGTTTTTTCCCATTGAGTATCATGTTGGCTGTAGGTTTCTTGTGTATGTTTTTTTTTTTTTTTATGTTGAGGTATGCTCCCTCTACTTCCACTTTGCTGAGTGTTTTGATCATAAATGGGTGCTGTACCTTATCAAATACTTTTTCTGCATCTATTGATATGTTCATGTGGTTTTTGTCTTTCCTTTTGTTTATATGATGTATTTTATTGATTTGCATATATTGTTACCACCCTTGCATCCCTGGGATGAATCGCATTTGATCATGTTGTATGATATTTTCAATGTATTGCTGGATGTGGTTTGCAAATATTTTGTTGAGGATTTTAGCAGCTATCTTTATCAGTGAATTTGGTCTATAGTTTTCTTTCTTTGTTGTGTCTTTATATGGTTTTGAGATCAGGATGATGCTGACCTCATTATATGAATTTGGAATTCTTCTCTCTTCTTGGATTTTTTGGAATAGTTTGAGAAGAATCGGGATTAGCTCCTCCTTAAATGTTCTATAAAAGTCTCCTGTGAAATGGTTTGGACCGTGTTCCTGTGGCAGCTGTGGTCTCTGGGACCAGGCCTGGGGACCTTCCCCATTGGCCTGAAAAACCTCCTTACTGCCCATTTTGAAGCATCATCTACACACTTTGGCTTCCAAACTTCATATCAGCTAATATTCTGCTGGCTGTTCACTTTGTTTTTTTGAAGATTGGCTAAGTGTCTCAGTTGGGTGTATGAGCAAGTAGGCTCAGCTCCCACCTACCTTGTCACCATCTTGTCTCTCTCTGCTGTGCAAAAACATTTTAGTTTGATATAGTCCCACTTACTATTTTTTTGTTTTCCATGCTAAAGGAGATGTATCTATATCTACATCTATCTATCTATCTATCTATCTATCTATCTATCTATCTATCATCTATCTATCTATCTAATGTCTATCATCTCTAACAGAGATGTCTGAGATTTCACTATGTATGTTTTCTTCCAGGGTTTTTATGATTTCAAGTTTTACATTTAAGTATTTAATTTATTATGATTTTTATTTTACTTTTATATGATACAAGAAGGTAGTCTACTTTCATTTTTTGGCATGTATCTGCCCAATTTTCACAACACTATTTATTAAATAGACTGTCTGTATCCCATTGTACATTTTGGCCTTCTTTGTCAAATGTTAATTGACCATAAACTTCTGGATTTATTTCTGGGTTTTCTAATCTGTTCCATTGATCCATATGCCTGTTTTAATGCCACTACCATGCTATTTACTATCACCTTGAAGTATGGTTTGACACCAGGTAGCATTATTCCTCCAACTTTGTCCTCTATAATGATTTATATGGCTATTTGGAGTCTTTGTACTTTCATATACATTTTTGGATTATTTGTTCAAGTTTTGTGAAATAAGCCATTGGTGTTTTGATAGGAATTGCATTGAATCTTTAGATTCTTTTGAGTAATATGGACATTTAAACAATGTTAATTCTTCCTATCCATGATCACAGTATATACTTCCATTTATTTGTATCTTCTTCAATTTCTTTCTTCAGTGTCTAATAATATTTCATATACAGGTCTTTTACTTTCTTGGTTAAATTTATTTCTAGGTTTTCATAAAAATTTTTTTTTAAATTTATTTTCAGAGACAGGGAAAGGAAGGGAGATGACTGGGTAAGAAACATTTATGTGAAAGGGAAACATTGATCAGTTGCCTCTTATACACGCCCCGACTGGGTACAGAACCTACAGCCTAGGTATGTGCCCTGACAAGGAATCAAACTGGTGACCTTTCACTTTGTGGGAAGATCCCCAACCAACTGATCCATACTGGTCAGAGATATTTCTTTTCTTTTTTTTTTTTTTTTGGTGCAATTGTAAATGTGATTTCTTTCTTTCTTTTTTTTTTTTTTTCTTTTTTAGTTTCCCTTTTTCATAGTTCACTTCTGACTGGTTCTTTTTATGGTTTCCATGCCTTTTTTAATGCTTGCTATCTCTCTGTGAAAGTTCTTTGAGCATCCTTATACTCACTTTTTTAAACTCCATATCTGGTAGATTATTTGCCTTCATGTCATTTAGTTCTCTTTCTGGAGAGTTCATCTGTTCTTTTGTTTGGGACATTCTTTTGTGTGTCTCCATTTTGACTCTCTCTCTGTTTGTTTTTGTGCATTAGGTCAATGTATTTTGTCTCCCAGTCTTGATACAGTAGCCTTATGTGGTAGGTGCTCTGTGGGACTCAGTGGTGCAGTCTCCTTGAGTACCTGAGCTGGGAGCTCCAGGAATGTACCTTGGATGGGTTATGTGAACCCTCCTGTTGTAATTGAGTGATTGCTTGTGGCCAGTCGGTGCATGGGGTTGACCCTAAGGCTGGCTGACTATGAGGATAGACCCCTGGCCACAGTATGAGCTGCTATGTGTGATGACCACACTAAGTGGTATTTACCTCAACAGTATCTGGTGCCTTCTGAAGTCTCCTTATGGAAGTGTCATATGTGAAGCTAATTGGATCCAGCTCTGATGTCTGAAGCTTGTCACTGGGTATATTTGTTCTGGGGCCTCATTGAAGGATCTCTGGTGTAGGTCAATGTCAGATGCTGCCTGTCACTGCCCCCTGGGCAACCCGTTTGGAGCTACAAAACAATCCATAGCTTGCGGCTGCCTCTGCTAGGCCTGAGTGTGTGTGAGAAGGAACAAGCTATGCACCTTGGCCAGTTTCCATCAGCAGTGAGTCCAGGAGCAGGTCAATAAAAGACCCAAGGCACCCCCAGATCTTCCTCCATCTGCTTCTTCCTGCCAGCTGCCTGTTAGGCTCAGTCACTGAAAGAGCTTCTGGTAGTATGTTAGTTGGAAGAGGTAGGTTCTCAGTGAGTCACAAGCGAAGGGAGAGTGCCTCTATTGGGTCTGAGGCCACTCAGCAAAATTATCAGGGTGCACCAATGCAAGCTGCCACCCATTATGTACCTACAGACATTTCTGTTGGATCAAGGTATCAGGGAGTCATTAAGGTGAGGCCAGCAGAGTTCATCAGGCCCAAACAGAACATAATTTGGCTATATAAAGGGAGGGTTCTGCATTGGACAGGCCTGTGAGAGAAAAATGCCCCCAGGCTAGAGCTACACAACACAGTTCATCCCAGATTCTGCCTGATCCTTTTTTTGAGCCAGCATTATCCATGGTGGGGCCGCAGGAAATCTGGAGGGTGGAGATAGTGTATCTTTTGTGAGGTTGAGGATCTTATCAGGATCATAGGAAGGTGGGAGACATGGCCCCCACCCCACAGCCACACAATTCACTCACTGACACCCACTGAGTGTGCCTGGAGCTCTACAACCTGGGCCCAGAATCCTCACAGGACATGAACTTTGCAGTGCGTGGTGACAGGTTGGGGCTATTGCATTCCGCCTGGCTGATGCCATACAGAGGGAAGTGCCCCGTTCAAGAAAGATAGCATCTGTGTTATAGGAAAGGGACTCAGCACAGGGACCTTGGCAGCTGTCCCTTCAGCTCTCTCCCTGGAACCACTTCAGTCTCTTCTCACACAACTCTAGTCCACTCCACCCTCCCTCTGTTGGAGACCAGAGTGAGTGACTGTGAACAAAGATTTTGTACAGTGGCCCTGTAAGAAAGTGCCTGAGTTTCTAAGAGACTCTTTTATTCCCCAGGAGGTCAGAATCCCTGCTGATTTTCAGAGCCAGATGTCATGTGGGCCCCTCTTCCTTGCTCTGGTACTCTGTACTGGTGAGCCCTCAGTTGGGTTGTGATCACATGCTCTTCATGGGGACCTTTGCAGCTAAGATATCTCTTCAGAATCTCAGCCATCACCCATATGAGCAGGGTGGCCCTTCTCTTGTTTCCATCCTTCCCACAAATCTTAAAGTGCCTTCTTTTGTCAATCCTTGGTTATAAGGTTTCTGTTAAGCTTATCTTCAGTTTCAGTTATTCAGGATGATTGTTCTATAATTTAGTTGTAACTCCAGTTTTGTTCTGGGAGGAACTAGATATAACTTCTACCAATTCTGCTACTATATTGGATCCTCTGAGATTTTTTTTTTTTTATTTTTAAAGCATAAGCTGTAAAGAGTCACAATATAACACTGGCATTATTTGACCTCTCAATTTAGCTTTGATTATGTTTTATTACAGGAATACTCTGTGAATAAAAAAATTAAAAAGATAACTATCTACTAAGAGGCTGAAGGAGCTTATAAACTGACTGGCTCCTTGAAATCAGTGGTTTTGTGATTGTGACTTGTAATGGCTCACTGGACAGAAATGGGCCTCCTGGTTCCTTATGTTATTATTGAAGGCAAATTGAAGTAATTAGCTATCCAGAGGTTTATTCAGTAAAGATCAACTTGGAGGAAATTTTGGATATATTAAAGACAAGTAATTCTGTTATTAAAAAAATGTGACACTTACATCAGTGAAAAAAGGACACACACTGAAAAAAGGAATAGGAATACATTTTTAAAGTTTTAAACTTACCTTCTAATTTTACAAATGATTTCCACATACACTATGTTTGCTTTTTGAAAAGTAATATTATAAATGTAAAAAAATGTATTGTTTCCTAATCCTAACCTCCTTCTATGCCTATCTTAGATATGTGATGTACAAATGCTAGAAATATAACAAAAATTGACTAATTACTCCTATAATTTGTTGTTGAATGAGACTTAACTTTTCATCATTTCTTCCTAAGAAGGCCTTGGGTGGCAGGAAAATTCATGATGAAGTTCATTTATTATACATTTATTAAATACCCACTTGTTTATTTTTTTATATTTTTATAGTTGTTCAAATACAGTTTTCTGCCCTTTCCCCCCACCCCACCCTACCACTCCAGCTCTCCCCACCTCCTTCCCCTGTTTCCATCCCCGCTCCCCGTGTTATTGTATATGTGTCCTTTATAATTGTTCCTGTAAATCCTTCACCCTTTTTCTTCCATTATCTCCTCTGGTCACTGTCAGCCTTTTCTCAATTTCAATGTCTTCAGTTATATTTTGCTTGCTTGTTTGTTTTGTTGATTAGGTTCCAGTTAAAGGTGAGCTCATCTGGTATTTGTCTTTCACTGACTGGCTTATTTCACTTAGCATAATACTTTCCAGTTTCATCCATGCTGTTGGAAAGCATAGGAGCTCCTTCTTTCTTTCTGCTGCATAGAATTCCATTGTATAAGTGTATCATAGTTTTTTGATCCATTAATTTACTGATGGGCACTTAGGTTGCTTCCAGCACTTGGCTATTGTAAATTGTGCTGCTTTGAACATTGGGGTGCATAGGTTCTTTTGGACTGGTGTTTCAGGGTTCTCAGGATATAATCTTAGCTTTGGAATTGCCTGTCCAAAAGGCAGTTTTATTTTTAGTTTTCTGAGGAAATTTCATACTGTTTCCTTTTTTTTTAATTTTTATTACTTTATTGTTGTTCAATTAAGTTATCTGCATCCTCTCCCCTCCCATCCCCTCCCCCTCCACCCCCATCTCCCTCCTCCCCCTTGGCTCTGTCCATATGTCCTCCATAGTGGCTCTGTAAACCCTTCTCCCCATTGTCCCCTCCCCCCTCCCCCCTGGCCACTGTCAGACTGTTCTTTCTTTCAGTGTCTCTCATTATGTTTTGCTTGCTTTCTGCTTTTGTTGATTATGTTCCAGTTAAAGGTGAGATCATATGGTATTTGTCCCTTACTGCCCGGCTTACTTCACTTAGCATAATGCTCTCCAGTTTCATCCATGCTGTTGCAAAAGGTATAAGCTCCTTCTTCCTCTCTGCTACATAGAATTCCATTGTGTAAATGTACCATAGTTTCTTGTTCCACTCATTTGTAGATGGGCACTTAGGTTGTTTCCAGCACTTGGCTATTGTGAATTGTGCTGCTATGAACATTGGAGTGCATAGGTCCTTTTGAATTGGTTTTTCAGTGG
>PVJI01013486.1:29376-47575 GCA_004026765.1 Micronycteris hirsuta
TTTTCATTTTTCTGAGGAAGTTCCATACTGTTTTCCACAGTGGCTGTACCAGTCTGCATTCCCACCAACAGTGCAGTAGGGTTCCCTTTTCTCCACATCCCCTCCAACAGTTATCTGTTGCTTTGTTGATGATGGCCATTCTGACTGGTGTGAGGTGGTATCTCATTGTGGTTTTAATTTGCATTTCTCTGATGGCTAATGATGTTGAGCATCTTTTCATATGTCTCTGGGCCCTCTGTATGTCCTCTTTCAAGAAGTGTCTGTTCATGTCTTTTGCCCATTTTTTAATTGGGTTTTTTGTCTTCCTGTAGTGGAGTCGTATGAGTTCTTTATATATTTTGGAGATCAAACCCTTGTCTGAGGTATCATTGGCAAATATGTTATCCCATATGGTTGGTTCTCTTTTCATTTTAATGCTGTTTTCTTTAGCCGTACAGAAGCTTTTTATTTTGATGAGAACCCATTTGTTTATTCTTTTCCTTTATGTCTCTTGCTCTAGGGGACATATCAGCAAAAATATTGCTGTGTGGAATATCTGATATTTTCTCGCCTATGTTTACCTGAAGGACTTTTATGGTGTCATGACTTATATTTAAGTCTTTTATCCATCTTGAATTTATTTTTCTGTATGGTGTAAGTGTGTGGTCAAGTTTCATTTTCTTGCAGGTAACTGTCCAGCTCTCCCAACATCGTTTGTTGTAGAGGTTATTTTTGCTCCATTTTATGCTTCTGCTCCCTTTGTCAATTATTAATTGACCATAGAGACTTGGGTCTATTTCCTGGCTCTCCATTTTGTTCCATTGATGAATGTGTCTGTTCTTATGCCAGTACCAGGGTGTTTTGATTACACTGGCCTTGTAATACAATTTGATATCAGGTATTATGATCCCTCCTACTTTGTTTTTCTTTCTTAAAATTGCTGCAGCTATTTGGGGTCCTTTATGGTTTCATATAAATTTTTGAAGTGTTATTCCATATCTGTGAATTAAGCCATTGGTACTTTAGTAAGTATTGCATTGAACCTATAAGTTGCTTTGGGTAGTATGGACATTTTGATGATGTTAATTTTTCTGATCCATGAACATGGTATATGCTTCCATTTGTTTGTGTCTTCCTTAATTTCTTTCTTCAGTGTTGTGTAGTTTTCTGCATACAGGTTTTTTACCACCTTGGTTATGTATATTCCTAGGTATTTTATTTTTCTTGTCGCTATATCAAATGGGATTTTTTTCCTGATTTTTGTTTCTGATATTTCATTATTGTTATACAAAAATGTCTTTGATTTCTGGATATTGACTCTGTGTCCCACTGTTTTGCCAAAAATCTTTTTTTGGTTGAGCATTTTTTTGGTGGAGTCTATAGGGTTTTGTATATATACTATCATATCATCTGCAAACAATGACTGTTTTGCTATATCCTTTCCAATTTAGATACTTTTTCTTTCTTTTTCTTGTCTGATTGCTGTGGCTACAACTTCCAATACTATGTTGAATAGAAGTGGTAAAAGTGGACAAAGTTGTATTGTTCCTGATCTTAATGGGAAAGTTTTTAGTTTTTGCCCATTGAGTATGATGTTGGCTGTGGGTCTCTCGTATGTGGCCTTTATATGGTGAGGAACGCTCCCTCTATTCCCAGTTTGCTGAATGTTTTTATCATAAATGGATGTTGTACCTTGTCAAATGCTTTTTCCACATCTACTGATATGATGATGTGTTTTTGTCTTTGCTTTTGTTTATGTGATGTATTATGCTTATAGATTTGCGAATGTTGTACCATCCTTACATCCCTGGGATTAATCCCACTGGGACATTGTGTATGATCTTTTTAACATATTGTTGGATGTGGTTTCCCAATATTTTGTTGAGGATTTTAGCATCTATGTTCATCAGTGATATTGGACCGAAGTTTTATTTCTTTGTTGTGTCTTTGTCTGGTGTTGATATGAGGATGATGCTGGGTTCATAAAAAGAGTTTGGGAGTCTTCCATCTTGTTGGATTTTTTTGAATAGTCTTTAAGAATAGTGGTTAGCTTTTCCTTAAATGTTTTGTAGAATTCTCCTGTGAAACCATCAGGTCCAGGGTTTTTCTGTGTTGGGAGTTTTTTGATTACTGCTTCAATTTTGACACCTGTTATTGGTTGGGCCAAGTTTTCTGCTTTATTGAGTTTTGGAAGATTATATTTTTCTAGAGATTTGTCCATTTCACCTAGGTTTTCAATTTCTTGACATATAGTTCTTCATATTAATTTCTTACAATCCTTTGTATTTCTGTGGTGTCAGTTGTAATCTCTTCTCTTTCATGTCTGATTGTATTTATTTGGTCCTCTCTTTTTCTTGATGAGCCTGCTTAAGCTTGTTGATTTTGTTTATCTTTTCAAAGAACCAGCTCCTGGATTCATTGAGCCTTAGAATTGTGCTTTTAGTCTCCATGTCATTTAATTCTGCTCCGATCTTGGTTATTTTATTTCTTTTACTTGCTCTGGTATGTCTTTGTTGTTGTTCCTCAAGTTCTTGTAGGTGTAGGGTTAGGTTGTTTATTTGAAATGTTTCTATCTTTTTTTAGGTAGGCCTGTATCGCTATGACCTTCCCTCTCAGAACTGTCTTCACTGTGTCTCATAAGTTTTGGATTGTTGTAAGTTCATTTTCATTTGTTTCTAGAAACATTTTGATTTCTTCTTTGATCTTATTGTTAACCCATTCATTGTTTAATAACATGGCATCAATCTCCTTGACTTTGAGTGTTTTGGGTTTATTTTCCTTGAGGTTGGTTTCTAGTTTCAGTCCCCTGTGGTCAGAGAAAATGCTTGAAATGATTTCAATTTTCTTGAAATTGTTGAAGTTTGTTTTGTGTCCTATCATGTGGTCTGTTTTTGAAAATGTTCCATGTGCATTTGAAAAGAATGTGTATTTTGCTTCTTTGGGGTGAAAGACTCTATACATATCAGTTAAGTTAATTTGATCTAGGGCATTGTTCAATGCTGCAATATATTTGTTGATATTTTGTTTGAGAGATCTATTCATTTTTTACAGTGGGGTGTTAAAAGTCCCTAGTATAAGCATGTTGCTGTCTATATCTTTCTTGAAGTCCTCCAATTTTTTTTTTATGTATGTGGGTACTACTATGTTGGGTGCATATATATTTATAATTTTGATGTCTTTTTGATGGATTCTTCCCTTGAGTATTATGAAGTGACCTTCTGGGTCTCTTTTTATGGCTCTTTTTTTGAAGTCTATTTTGTCTGATATGAGTATTGCTACCCCAGCTTTTTTTCTCACCATTTTACTTGGAATATTTTTTCCAGCCCTTCTCTTTCAGTCTGTGTAGGTTTTGTTCTGAAGTGGGTCTCTTGTAGGCAGCATATGTGTGGGTTGTGCTTTCTTATCCATTCAGCTATTCTATGTCTTTTTTTTTATGATTTTATTTATTTTTATTTTAGAGAGAGGGGAAGGGAGAGAGAGAGACAGAGAGGGAGAGAAACAACAATGTATGGTTGCCTCTCACATGGCCCCCACTGGGAACCCGGCCCACAACCCAGGCATGTGCCCTGACGGGGAATCGAACTGGGACCCTCTGGTTCCCAGCCCGCGCTCAATCCACCGAGCTACACCAGCCAGGGCAATTCTATGTCTTTTGATTGGAGCATTTAATCCATTTATGTTTAAGTTTATTATTGATAGGTTTATTTATTATTATTTATTATTCATTGCCATTTTTTTAGTACCTGTGTTCCTCTCTCTGTCATTGTTTTTCTTTCTTTTCTTAAAGCAGTCCCTTTAGCATCTCTTGCAGAGCTGGTTTGGTGGAGATGTTGTCTTTTAGACTTCTCTCATCTGGAAAGCTCCTTATTTGGTCTTCCACTTTAATTGAGAGCTTTGCTGGATAAAGTAGTCTTGGTTGCAGGCCTCTGGTTCTCATTACTTGGAATATTTCTTGCCATGCTCTTTTGGCTTGGAGCATTTTCATTGAAAAGTCAGCTGCTAGTCTTATCGGGACTCCCTTGTATGTTACTTCCTGTTTCTCCCTTGCTGCCTTTAAGATTCTCTCTTTGTCTTGGAATTTTGCCATTTTAATTATGATTTGTGTTGAAGTGGGTCTCTCTGGGTTCCTCTTGATTGGGACTCCCTTTGTGTCTGGAAATTGTATGACTTTTTCTCTCTTCAAGTTAGGGAAGTTTTCAATCATAATTTTTTAAACAGATTTTCTATCCCTTGCTCTTCTGCTTCTCCTTCTGTATCCCTGTTATACCGATGTTATTATGTTTTATGTTGTCTTGTAGCTTTCTTATCATTCGTTTGTTCTTTCTGAATTTCTTTTTATTTTCTTGCTCTATCTGGGTGTTTTATTTCTACCTTGTTCTCCAGCTTGCTGTTTTGATCCTGTGCTTCATCCAGCTTATGGTAATTCCTTCTAGTGTGTTTTTTATCTCTGAGATTTTATTATTCATTTCTTCCTGTTTTTTTTTTTTGTTTATAGTTTCTATTTCTTTTTTCATGCTGATATAGTTCTCACTCAGTTCCTTGTAGTTGTCTGTGAGTTCCTTGAGCATTTTTATAATAATTTTGTTTGAATTCTATATCTGATAGTTTGGTTACCTCCATTTTGGTTAACTCTTTTATGGGGAGTCTTCCATTCCTTTTGATTGCATGTTCTTTTTTTGTCTCGCCATTTTAGGTGACTGTTTTTGTTTGTTTCTGTGTTTCCTGATGTTTCACTTTGCTGGCTGTCTTTGTAGGGTAAACTTCTATGGTAGAAATTCTGTGGGGTTCAGTGGTGTTTTCTCTGTGATCTCCTTGTCTGGCTGCTCTAGGTTTGTCCTTTTTTCTGTTTGTGTGGGCTCTCTTATTGTACTTGGGTTTTTAGCCTTTTGTGGTTCCTTTGTTGGTGGTTTGTCTCCCCCAGAAGGTATACTGATGTTCACACAGCTCCCACCTATTCTTGTATGTGATCAGGTGTAGGAGGTAGGCAAAATGGATTAAGATAGCTGGAGAATATTTTATTGGATTTAAAGTACCAGCAAGTAGAGAAGAGATAGGAGATTCTTTGGACAAGTATAGCGTTAACTGTGATATTTCACCTAACTAACCACTTTTTATAAAAGGTGAAAGAGCGATAAGACTCTTGTTAGAGGGGAGGAGGATTGTGAGCTGAATCCAGAAAACAGAGTGCTTGTGCAAGGTTAGATGATGAGATACAGTGAAAGTAAAGGATAGAAAGTAGGTGTAGTGTGATAGAGAGTAGAGTTAACTACAACAATAATAAAGATCAGGATTAAAGTGAAGTGGGCTAAGATCAGGGATGGTTGCTGTGTAGTATGTACAATTGTATGGAACAACAATTATTTACAATAGTACTGGAACAACAATAATATGGCAAGAACTATATGATTTGTATAACCAGAATAGAAAGTACCTGATCAAGGGTTTTGTGTTATTGGAACATGGGTGAAGTAAAAGAAGGAAAATTAAAATCCAACAAAGAGAATAAGGAAAACCAGTCAAACAATGCAAATAAACAGAAAAATGAAATGAGGAAAACTAAACATAAGGAAGAGAAATAAATAATACTAATAAAATAAAAGTGGTAAAAAGTGAAAAGATAATAATAATACGCATAAACAATAAAATGCCAGCTCTATGGGATAGCGAAGTGACATTTTTCTCACTTTCTCGGTTTTTGGGGTTAGCCTTGTGCTCTCCTTTTTGATCTGTTTCTGGACCCTTCATAACTCCAGGTCTTATTGTCTCACTTGGGGGAAGAAAAAAATGGGGAAAAAAAGAGAGAGGAACAAAAAAGAAAGAAAGAAAAAAATAAGCCTCCTGCTGACTTTAAACCTGTTCAGTGAGTTATGCTGGTCTTCCTAGATGCCACGGGAAGAGGGTGACTGAGCTTTGCTTTTCTGCCTTCTTATGGTTTTGAGAGGATGGGGACCAGATTTGGGTGACAATATTCACAGTTTCCTGGCCTCTGGTCCGGGTACTCTGTGAGCTGCCAGACTTAAATCAGCCACCCAGTCTCTGGGCCTGCAGTGTGAGACAAGCTCAGGTGTGCAGTTCCACCTAGCCATTCAGGTTTTGGGTGTGTGCAGCTCAAATTACCCTCCAGGAGAGCCAGGTGCTGCTCGAGAATTCCTTACAAAGCAGCTGCCTGCCATTCTAAACAAGTACACAGCTTTTCTCACAGCCCAACTTTCCAACCAATCCAGAGACTATCCTAGTCAGGGTTGACATGGCCCAACTCCTCCCTTTTCGAGGTTTCACCTGGCACTTCAATTTCTCTCATGCCAGCATCCACAGCCCCAGCAGTTATGAACTGCCTCTGTGTGTGTCCTAATCATCTCTATTCTTCTCAGCAACTTCCAGCATCCAGGTCCCTCCTGGTGCCAGGCTGCCCTCCCTGCTCTGGTAGAGGAGGGAGCTGGTGATCTAACTCTCTTCCCCCGTATCCTGAGGCAGGTGCCAGGTCAGGGGCCATAGCCATCTTGGTCCCCACGCAGATCCCAGGGACTTTACCATCCCAATGCAGTCACCTCACCTGTTTTTCAATGTCCTATGCAATTTTTTGCCTCCAAACTTCATATACACTGGAATTCTGTTGGCTGTTCACTCTTTTCCTCAGAAGATCAGCTAGGTGTTCCAGCTGGGCACAAGGAGAACTAGTTTCCACTCTCAACTACCTCGCCACCATCTTCTCCTCATATATCATCACCTGTTTTTATTTAAATATTTTGAATACACATATGAGCAAAATACAACTTTATAAAACATTTTGCGATAAATAGGAAAAATAAATGTCTAGAGATTAAAAAATAACTTGTAAGCGGTAAAACCTACATTTGAATTATAATTGAGTTTTATATTTAACACAATATATTTATGTATCTTAAACCTATGACAATATTCTATTGCAGTGTGTTTTCCATTCCCTTACTGAACATGTGAGGGGGGACCCCAAAATGCAAGAATTTATTTTTAAATATTATGCATTTATTCTTACATATTTAAACTTCAGTCACCTTCAAAGTTCTCTCCATCTGATGCAATACACCTTTCAAGATTATTTTTTCCAATGCTAAAACAGTTTTTGAACTCATTGATTTTGATGCCTTTTAGTGCTTCTGCTATTTTTTGTTTCTCCTCTTCAACATCAGCAAAACATTCCCTTTGAGGACCATTTTTCATCTGGGGAAACAGAAAAAAAATGTCACTCAGGGCAAGATCAGGGGGTGGGGCATGGAGGTTAGGCTGTTTCATGAAAAAAGAAAACAAACAAACAAAAAAAATAGTGAACACTCAGGGTGGTGTGGGCAGGTACACTTATAAACCACTAGTCATGAAATTGGCAAATGCATTGGGAGAGTCTTCAAAAAAATTCACTGAAGCTGAACACTGCCTCTCACAACAATGTGAGCTGGTACACTGATATAGAAAGGGTACTGTAACACTGACCTAGTAGAGGGGAAGCCTGTACTACTAGGGGCCTGCTCTCCAGAAGATAATTCTGGTTTTTTGGGGTCTTCCCCTATATGTCTTAGTGACAAGAATAATGGCTAAAATAGGAAAACACATCATAGTGATCAAAAATAAAGAGGAGTTTTGGAATGCATATGTAACTAGAGAGAAATTAAAGAATGTGTCAGACATAATAGCTAAGATTAAGCATAAAGATGAAAGACAAGGATGAAGCATAAAGTTGAAGCCTGATGTATAAAAGTCATATCCTTGGCTTCTGTGTAAAGAAATATGTGAATTGGTCATTGTATTGGCTGTGAAAGAAAATTTGTCATTTTTTACTCAGAGTAGGAAGGCTTTGTTCATTTTCTCCCAGAAAAAGATTAGTTTTTATAAAATGTCAAATATTCTTAACTAGAATAAGTGTGTCAAGTCCTTTTCTGATGTTTTCAACAGTTGCATATTATATGTGCAAAAAATGACAACTCTGTATTAACTGACAGAAGGGTCTACCCAGTTGTTTATGTCTGTGCCTGTGTGTAGTTATGTAAGTATGTGGGTGGAAGGGTGTAGAGTATTATGGAAAAACTGCAAATAATAGAGCTAAAAGCTGTTCAATTAACTGAATATGCACATATGCAACTTGTATTGTTATTTAATTAATTTAGTAGACAATGTTATATATTTTTCTCTACTAGAAGAGTAAAATGTATTACCTTAATCTGAGGATAATTTATTTTTTTCTTTCATCATGAAATGGATTTATAGTTATGTAACAAATTTTAATATATTTTTAAATATTTTATTTATTTATGTTAAAGAAAAGGGAAGGGAGGGGGGAAAAGAGGGAGAGAAATATCAATGTGTGGTTGCCTCTTGCATTCCCCCAACTGTGGACCTGGCCCACAGCCCAGTCATGTGCTCTGACTGAGAATCAAGCCCAAGACCCTTTGGTAAGCAGGCCAGCACTCAATCCACTGAGCCATACCAGCCAGGGCCAAACATTTTTTTTTTTTTTTCAAACTTTTGATTTGAATAATCAGTAACAAATTGCCACCACAAAGTGTTCTATCACTCTTTTTCAGATGTCGTTTAAAGCTACAACTATATAAAATAAAATTAATGTGTTTATAATTTTTCAACTGTTAGGATATCTTAACACATTGAAGGGAGATTGGAATTTATTGCTTCACTAATAAGCCTTTTTTTCAAGCCCTGGTCAGGTAGCTCAGTTGGTTGGAGCATCATCTTGATACGCCAAGGTTGCCAATTCCATCCCTGGTCAGACCGTATACAAGGATCAACCAATGAGTGCATAAATAAATGGAACAACAAATCAATCTCTCTCTCTCTCAAATCAATAAATAATGAAAATAATTATTATTCACATTTTGTATTTGTCTTTTCCAAGCAATTCATTTACTTTCTTTTTTTCTAACTCTAAATACCACTACAGTATAGAAGAAAGAAAATAAGGTTGTGTTGGGTGAAGAAGTTTGTTGTGCCATTCATAACTTTTTTGATGCACTTTCCTAGAGTTCTGTGGTTTGTGGAACATCAGTCAGGACTAAGTTTTAAAAAGTTGGTAATGCTGGCTCTTCCACATTGAACATATAGAAATATAAATGGAAAATCTTATCCTGAAAGGAAAAACATGTTACATTATTAAAAATTATCAAAAGTCTTTTGTCCCTTACTTCTCTGAAAGAACTATTAAATGTGCAAGGTGGAAAAACTAAAGAATTTATGGAACATATATAGTTCATGAAATAATGAACTATAAATTAAAATAATGTTAAGGAACTCCAGGTTTCTTTATACCACAAGCAAACCAGTTTGGGAAAAGAAAATAGAAAGTCTCTTCTCAGAATAATAGTAATATTTCAAAATTAAAAAAAAAAACTGTCAGTGAGTCCTTGTCTCTTGTTATTGGGTAATCACCAAGCCCACCCTTCTTCTAGAATATTCATTTGAAGAGTTATTTACCAATTGGTAACTTCCTTTCAGTTTAATATAGATGACTGGAATTTTTAGGGCCAAACAGTTTAATAAGTCACATTTCTGTGTGTGTGTGTGTGTGTGTGTGTGTGACATGCCATTTAGTTTACTCCAACTCCTGGCAGCCCTCTGAATGAGTGATTTTTTTTTAAAGATTTTTATTTATTTATTTTCAGAGAGAGGAGAAGGGAGGAAGAAAGAGCAATGTATGGTTGCCTCTCACATGGCCCTCATCTGGGACCTGGCCTGCAACCCAGGCATGTGCCCCGACCAGGAATCGAACCGGGACCCTCTGGTCCCCAGCCCGCACTCAATCCACTGAGCTACACCAGCTGGGCTGAATGAGTGATTTTTATAATGTCCTTTCTCAACACCCCTGCTCAGCTCCTGTTCACTCATGCCTATGGCTTCTTTTATAGAGTCAATCCATCTCACATTTTGTTTCTATTTTCCTTTGACCTTCTCTTTTCCAGCATTATTGTCTTTTTTTTAATTAAATCATTTTAATTGCTATTCTATTACATTTGTCCTGATTTTCCCCCTTTGTCCTCCTCTGCTCATTCTACCACCCACTCTCACAGTCAATTTCCACATTGTTGCCCATGTCCATGGGTCATTCATACATGTTTTTTGATTAGTCCCTTTCCCTTCTTTCCACCATTATCCCTCTCTGGCCATCCCTGTGGTCACTGTCAGTTTGTTCCATGTTTCCATGCCTGTGGTTCTATTTTGATCCTTAGTTTATTTTGTTCATTAGATTCCTCTTATAAGTGAGATCATATGGTATTTGTCTTTCTAGTGCCTTTGGCTTATTTCACTTAGCATAATATCCTCCAGTTCCATCCTTGCTGTCACAAAAGGTATGAGTTCTTTCTTTCTGCTGCATAGTGTTCTGTTATGTAAATGGACCAGTTTTTTTATCCACTCATTTACTGATGGGCACTTAGGCTATTTCCAACACTTGGCTATTTAAATTGTGCTTCTATGAACAGTGTGCTGCGTAAGTTCTTTTGAACTGGTCATTCGGGATTCTTAGGGTATAATCCCAGCAGTGGAATTGCTGGGTCAGAAGGCAGTTTCATTTTTAGTTTTTTGAGGAAATTCCATACTGTCTTCCACAGGGGCTACATCAGGTTGATAATCACTTTTCTTTTCTTTTTTTATTTTATTTTATCTTGTCTATCTTATTTTATTTTATGTTGTTCAATGACAGTTGTCCCCATTTTTCCTCCATTACTCTCCCTCCACCCTGTCCAGCCCCATCTCCCACATCTAGTTCTCCCCTCATTGTCCTTGTCCATGGGTCCTTTACACATGTTCTTTGACTTGACCCTTCCTTTTATTTCCCCCATTATTCCATTTACCCTTCCCCTCTTGTCACTGTTTGTTCTTTATTTCCGTGTCTCGGGTTCTATTATGCTCACTTGTTTGTTTTATTGATTAGGTTCTACTTCTACGTGAGATCATGTGGTGTTTGTCCCTCACCTCCTGGCTTACTTCACTTAGCATAATATTCTCCAGTTCCATCCATATTGTTGTGAAGGGTAGGAGCTCCTTCTTTCTTTCTGTTGCATAGTATTCCATTGTGTAAATGTACCAGTATTTTTTTATCCACTCATTTACTGATTGTCTTTTTAAAGAACCCTGCCTCTTATGATGTGACCAAAGTAAAACAGCTTCAGTTTTGTCATTGTTTCCTCCAGTGATGTTTCCAGTTTAATTTGCTCCAGGACAACTTGTTTGTGTTCTGGCTGTCCAGAGTATACAACTGTAGAGCTCCCCTCCAGTGATATATTGCACATGAATCTTTTTTATTTTCTCATCAGCTTTCTTCACTTTCCAACTTTCACATCCATGCATAGTAACTGAGAATACAAGGGTGTGGACGATCTTAGCCTTAGTCTCTACTGATACTTCTTTGTTCTTGATGATCTTTCCTAATTATCCTACTTCTGTCCTTCTGGGTCTCAGCCTTTTCTTGACTTCTTGACTGCAGTCTCCATTTGAATTGGTGAGTGAGCCAAGTTAAGAAAAATCTTTAACAATTTTAATATCTTCATTGTCTGTGGAACTTGTGTATTTATTTTGTAGTCAAGATATTTGTCTTTTTCATGTTCTAATGCAGCCCTTTCTTGGCACTTCTTTTACTTTTATCTGAAGTACTTTCATATCATTGCTACTTTCTGCCCATAAGATGGTGTCATATGCATAATTAAGGTATTGCTGTTTTACCCACAAGTTTTCACACCTCCTTACTCTGAGTTTAGTCTGGTTTTTGTATGAGGTATTTTGCTTATGTACTAAACAAATAGGCAGATACAATGCTACCTTGTCTGACCCCTTTGCACGTAGGAAGCCATTCTGTCTCTTGATTTTCTATCCTGACAATGACTTCCTTTCCACAATATGTTTTGCATCAGGATAACCATGTGCTGAGACACTCCCATTTCTTTCAGAGCAACCCATATCTTTTCATGATCCATACAGTCAAAGACCCTACCATAGTCTATAAAATATGGACTAACCTTTTTCTGAAGTTCTTTGGAGGGCTGCAGTATCCAACAAGTGTTCACAATTAGATCTTAAGTGACTCTGCCTTTTTTTAATCCACTTGGACATTTGGGTTTCTTGCTTCATATAAGATTAAAGCCTTTGTTGCATCGCATTGAGCATTACTTTACTTGTGTGGGAGAGTAAAGCAATGGCCCTATAGTTACTTGTATCCCTTGGCATCTCCTTTATTGGAAATTGAGATGGATATTGAATGTTTCCAGTGTGTTGGTCATTGTTTCATTTTCTATATTGTTCTATATACTCATGTTAGAATTTTGACAGATACAGTCTCTGTACCTTAAAATAATTATGTTGGTATCCCATCAACCCCTGGTGATTTCTTCATAATAATTTTAGGTCAGCTTTCATTTCATTTTCTAGAATTGCAGGTTCTTACTCATAGTAATCTTTTTTCAAAGATATCTGGCATCTCTTTGCCTCTTCTTTATAGATTTGCACTATACTGTGCCCACCTTCCCTTTGTTCTCTCCTGGTCATATAATGTGCTTCCTTGTTAGTTGTTTAGCATTCCTAGCCTAGATTTGATTTTTTCTTCTATTTGTCTCTTTTAGTACAGAGCCCCTTTCCCATTTTTGTTTTTCTCATCTATCTCCTCACATCAACTTACATTTTCATATCTACTTTTACTTTTTCCTACTGCTAAAATTTTTCTCACTGAATTTTTTCTGTGTCTATATTTAAATTCTTAGACATCTAGGATTAGTGCTTATATTCACCATTCAGAAACAAGTAGCTATAGTTATTCTTGCATGAATGTTTTCTCAAGATTTTCTCCCTTTGTTAAATCCATTTTTTTTTTTTTTGGTGAAATTTGAGGTATTGTGCTACAGTATATTACAAAGGACTTAAAAAAGAGATTTGATTCAGGGTAATTGTTTAAGAAATACTTTTTGAAAGTATCAATATGTTCAAACCTTGCACTTAGATTAGTTCTCTCATTTTGGATGAAATTTTTAAACTGTGATACCTTGAATTATATATATGCTACATAGAAATGTGCAGTATATCAACCACAGATCGTTAAAACTAATACATAAGAATTAATCCATTGTTAATGTTCTAACCCTGTGTATGTTAACATTGTATATATCAGTGTCCAAATGACATACACCTGTCCTTAAATGTAAGTATATTTGTGTGAAATAGGTCTGGGAAGTAACGGTAGGTCCTAAATGTATAGCTCTCACTTTTTTTTTTAATTGAAATTGGAGTAACAGAATGAAATATAAGAAATAGAGCAAGGATCATTTCTAGGACAAATTTGCATATTTATACATGATTATTATGGAATTTTAAATTTACCATGTTTTTCAGAGATGATTTGAAATATAAAAAAGTAATGTAACTCTTGCCAAATGTAACCTCTTTGTTAGTGGTGGTTAGTTCTTCTTACTTCGGTGGAAAACTTTCTCATAGCTGAAGGAAAAAAAATACTATGGAGAAATTGGTTTCAATTTTTAGACATAAGGTTTTTGGGGAGGGGGGAGTTGATATTTATATTTCATCTGAATGTTCCCATTCCCGAACTACTAAGTATTATTAATTAAAGTAATGAATTCACTCCATTTATGATGTGAACCTTTTATTTTTAAAGATTGAAATTGATTACAAGTGCAGGTTTTATGAGATGGAATAAATAATTAATACATTTTTAATAAAGGTTTTATATATATGTATGTACACACATAGAAGTACTGACTTTATACTTTTTTATATTTGAAGAGGTAAAATGTGTTCCTTTTTTTTTACACGAAAGCATGGACACTTGGATGTGCTTGCAAAATATTAAGTGATGAATTATATTGCCATTCTCTGCTTTTTTATGAACTCTTTTATTTGTGTAGTAGCTATACACTCAGACTGTGAAAATATAAGAAGTGAAGTACTCTGAAAAGTATCACATGATGGCACTGTTTCCATTTCCAAATCCAGTATATGAAATAAAGCTATTAAAAATCTGGTATTAAGAATGAGGTATAATGCCAATGTATTTTGTATAATTTATGTAATATTAAAAAATATACTAAGGTTATTAATACAGGTACTAAAGTGAAGTCAGGTTTTTCACAAAGTATTTTGTAAAAGTTTGTATATCACATTTTTAATTTAGATAATAAAAAAACAATTTATCTAGAATGCTAGAAATTTCAATGTGACAGAAACAATTTTATTAAATATTTCAGTTGCTTTATAAATTATTTTTTTATAAATAGGATATTATATTTTGCATGTCAGTTTTGTTTTCAAAGGAATATGCTGTATCACACATGGTATTTGACTGTGGTAAACATGATCATTCACACAAAACTATACACAGGAGAAATGCAAAGAAAGTGTTGAAATACAGCTGATATGAAGAAGATACCTGGATCAATGCTTGAAAGGATCAGGCTTAATTTTACATAGAACCAAATTCAAATATGGTCAGCCTAAATATTTAAAAGGTTAATTAATCTGAGGAATTTAGATATTAAATGGACTGTGATTTCAGCTACCATAATTCATTATGGTAAACATTCCCTCATAAATAATAGGCATGACAAAAATGGTACAGAGTGATTATCATCTCAATTATGAAAGTATAATAATTCTCCATTCACAATAAAAAAGAAAAAAGATTGATCCAAACATGATGTGGTATATATTGAAGTATAACTTATGGTAATGTGTACATAAAGATTAACCAAGCATCAATATTTCACCAAGTTTTATCCATAATAATGAATTAACAATAGTGGATGTTGATGCATCTTCCCAGTGGCAAGAAAAATTTAATGCTGTGAAGAGATGAAATGATGCCCCTGTAGTGATGATGAAGATACTAATGACCTGAAATTATAAGTGCAGCAGATGAGTGCTTTAAGAATATTTTAACTGTTGCCAGTTTTGTTGGTTTAGAAAAAAACAAACCTTGAACAATTTTCTTGTAGTTTATCTTTGAACTTGACTAGGGCAAAATATATCTGTAGGAAGTTTTCCTACTGTCATTCTTTTAAAAATAACTATCTAAAAGCATAGGGCATGTAAACCTCAAAATTTATCTTAATAAAATGCCAAAAATCTTAAACATGATAAGTATAAGCCTTAAACCCTTAATCATAAAGAAACAAGTGCCTCCTACAAAAAATGTATATGAAAGATAACTAACTGCTCTGACATATTATTTTGAATCATTTTTCACTTCTAACTTTATACAAATAGTTGCATTACTATTATGGAGATAACAAATATCTTAGTAATCCATCATGAAACAAGAGTTTCTCTAACCTTATAGTTTCAAGGATGCATTGGTGTCATATCAACTCTTTTACAAAAGTGATAGTTTGCATAACATTTTCCAACATAAGATAAAAACTTACATTGTAATATTAAGGAAATTGTTGAAAATTACTTTATGATATATTGGTAAAAAGTATCCGTAAATCTATATTGTAATCTACTGCAAAAATATGTTAATTTGTCTTATATGAGAAGAGGAGGGGAAGGAAAAACCAATTATACTGAAATTGGAGGTTTCCATGTTCACTGTGTTTCACCATGCAAATTACTTGCAATTTCCAAATGTCAGTGTTACTTCTCAGGAAAAATTTCACACAAAAGGAATTCAATGATTATTCATCCAGTTTAATTAATTCAATTAAATAAGTCTGATGCTTTCTGGTGTTCTTTTAATAATTGAATCAACATGCAGATACATAATAAGCATAAAAGTGTTTCTATGGCTGCAGCTAATTTAGACCCAAAAGAATCTGCTGTTCCTCTACATTTGATATAGATTATTTTATAATATTTCAGTAATGGGTTGCACAAAGGCTGGCTTTTAATTCTTTGCTTTCTCAAATGTCCTTATATATAATGGTTTAAAACAGAAGGTGTTCAAGAGATGGTGACCTTTTTTCCATTACCATGGTTCCTGTCATTAATGCATTATAATTTGCTTTAGAAGTCTGGAAAATGTGTATGTGTGCAGTACGTAGCAGGTATGAATCAAAGTGTGTTATGGAAAGTTTAGACAGATCTGCTATTAGCTTAAAAAGAAAAATTTGTGACATTTTATTATTCTCAAAATATATTTATTTTTCTTAGTATAAGCAATTTTAAACTGTTTTTACATATTATTCTCATCAGACTTAAAAATTTGGTATTTAATATTATAACAATAGATATTTTACTAAATTACAAAAATATGTAGTATAACTACATTTAAATAAAAAAGGAAAGTGGTTCTTAATTTTTATTTTTGCATAATTGTGACCTCATATACAGAATTAAATTGTAAAAGGATATTAATCATATATAAAGAAAGAAGATTGGGTTAAATGATTTACTTGGAGTTCTCAGCAGTGCTTGATGTCATAATTATTGTAAATATTAATTGCTGTGCTAAAAATGTAAGCAAGCCGACTTTGTAGTAGATGAAAAATGAAAATAGACTGTGTACTGGTAAATAGATAATCATACAAAAGTAATTGGGGTTTTAAAACCCCAATCTATTCTGCCAGCATGAGCTCGTTTGCATGTTAATCACAAGAGTGATTTCCTACTTCACAAGTAAGTCCACACTCTTTCATAACCAGTTTTAATTGCACTAAAAGAATTCAGGTTTGCAACATTAGAAATGAAGGCATATCTGTGTCAAATTAATAAAAATGTCCCTGAAAATCTTTATAGACTATAAACACTGAAATACTTTAAGGTCTTCTATATTTAATTGGAATGTATACAGTACTATTACATATTTTAAGGGCTATTAATGATAGCATAGCTATAGTGCAATGTGCTAATTTTATTTTATTTCTTTTTTAATTGTATTTATTAGGGTGACATTGGTTAATGAACTTACATAGGTTTCAGGTGTACAATTCTATAATATATCATTTGTGTATTATATTGTTCACCACCCCAAGGCAAGTCTTCTATCACCATGTATCACCCCTGTACACTCTTCTACATCCCCCTACCTACCCTCCTTTCCCTCTGGTAATCACCATGCTGTTGTTTGTGTGTAAGAGGGTTTTTTTCCTTAATCTCAACTTTTTCACCCAGTCCCATGACCTCTCTCCATTCTGACAGCCGTTAATTTATTCTCTATCTATGAGTATGTTTTTATATTTTGTTTCTTAGTATAGCTTGTTCATTAGATTCTACATATGAGTGAAATCATATGGTACTTGTCTTTCTCTGACTGGCTTATTTCACTTAGCATAATGCCTTTCACATGAATCCATGTTGTCACAAACAATAAGATTTCCTTCTTTTTTTAACACCCGGGTAGTATTCTATTGTACAAATGTACCGCGGCTTTTTTATCTGTTCATCCACTGACGGACAGTTAGGTTGCTTCCAAATTTTGGCTATTGTAAATAGTGTTGCAATGAACATAGGAGTGTATATATTCCTTGGAATTAATGTTGTGAGTTTTTTTTTTAATATTTTCTCTGATATATCACCTCAGGCAAGGGAAATAAAAGGAAAAATGAACAAATGGGACTACATGAAACTAAAGTGTTTTTGAACAGCAAAGGAAACCATCAACAAATGAAAAGACAACCTACTGAATGGGAAAACATATTTACCAATGATACATTTGATAAGAGGTTGATATCCAGAATTTGGAAAGGATTCATACAATTCAACATCAAAAACACAAACAATCCAATTAAAAAACGGACAAAGGACCTTGAATAGACACTTCTCCAAAGACGACATACAGGTGGCCAATAAATGTATGAAAATATGCTCAACATCATTAATTGAAAGAGAAATGTAAATTAAAACCACAATGAGATATCACCCCACACCTGTCAGAATGGATATCATCAATAAATTAGCAAACAAGTGTTGGCAATGATGTGGAGAAAAGGAAACCCTTGTGCACTGTTGGTAGGAATGCAAATTGGTCTAGCCACTGTGGAAAGCAGTGTGGACTTACCTCAAAAAATTAAAAATGGAACTGCCTTATGACCCAGAAATTCCAATTTTTAAAGTTTACTTTAAAAATAGTTTACTTTAAAAATAGTGTTTTACAATCTAACAATAGCCAGAAGGGAGGGGAGAGGGGGCTATGGGGAGAAGGGTTTTCAGGAACCACTATAGAGGACACAGAGACAGAACCAAGGGGGAGGGTGGAGGCAAGGGAGGGAGGTGGGTTTGGAGGGGGTGGGGGAGGGGAGGGGAG
>PVJI01013487.1:0-47605 GCA_004026765.1 Micronycteris hirsuta
TTGGGTGAATTGGCACCAACATCTGTTGGTTTAAACTACGGGCCTTCAAAAAGAAACTTGAGGGAGGATAACAACTGCTCATCTCTGTTGTTTTCTAGAAATAAACATTTATAGCCTCTGAGTGTAGTAAGGAGTTCCTTAGGCACATTTCTGCCCCCCAAAAGGGGAGGGGGAACAGTAGAAGGGATTCTTACCATTATTCTGAATCTATTTTTTTTTAAGTTTAACGTTTTCAGTACCAGAATATTGAGCTAATTGTAATACAGATGAAAAATACTTAAAAAAAAAAAAAAGCCCTGGCTGGTGTAGCTCAGTGGATTGAGTGCGGGCTGGGAACCAAAGGGTCCCAGTTCAATTCCCAGTCAGGGCACATGCCTGGGTTGCGGGCCAGGTGCCATGTGAGAGGCAACCATACATTGCTGTTTCTCTCCCTCTCTGTCTCCCTCCCTTCCCCTCTCTCTAAAAATAAATAAAAATAAAATCTTTAAAAAAAAAAAATACTGACCCCACAAGGTTTTGTTGAAGGTTCGAAGAGGCGATGTGCATACAAGGCCTAACTCAGGGCTGGGCGGTTTGCAGTCTGTCTCCAGCTCATTGTGTGGCCGTGAAGAGGGAGGAGACTGAGGGTGAACAGTTGGGCCCTCATTCTGCCCTCAGTTTCTGTCTGTGTGACCCAGGGCAGGGCGCGTAGTTTTCTCAGTCTCAATTTTCTCATCTGGAAGATGAGAATGACAGTAAAATCTCTTTGGCTGAATTGTTATGATAATTAACCAGCATCATCATCATCATCATCGAATGTCATTTTAGTTCTCCCAGCAGCAGCATCATCAGCACCATCACCACCGCCACCACCACTGCCACCACCTACATTTCCCTACCTGTGCTGTCCACCAACCATTACCTTAGTGCCTGTTGCACACTGCTGCTCAATATATACTGGGTCCACGAGTGAATGAATACAGCTGAGAAACAGGAAGGAGGAAAGGGGGGTTGTCCGTGGTTCTATCGCCCCATCTCCTCGTTCAGTACTCTGTAAGCGCTTGTTAGATTATGATTGGTCGTGTCTCGCTGCCTGCCACTTGGGCAAAATCTGTGCCTTTCTCTGTGTTCCTGCCAAAGGCTGATTCATGGAGACAAATGATCGAATTCACTGCTTTTATGTAGTTGGAGTTCACGTCATATCATTTTGCTAAGGCAGTGACTTTAACATCTAGGTATCAGCACGTACTATAGTAAGTAGTTGTCATAAATGTTCAAAGATTAATTTCAGTATAAACAGCCAAGCCTGGTTGTGATAAAAACCCTGCTAACCTCGCCGTGGTATAGAAGGTCGGGTACACTCACGAAAATAGGACCGTACACGAAAGCCATGTTCACCAGCGGGTCACGTAGTAGTGGCACCGTCTGCAGCGTTGCCCCTCCACGCCCGCTGTTTCTCACTCTACCTGGAGGTGCAATCTGAGTGGGACATTTCGGCTCCGCGAGCTGACAAATGTGCACGCATTTTCTTGCCTTGGGAATGATTCTTTTTTCCCTCT
This sequence comes from Micronycteris hirsuta, assembly GCA_004026765.1. Lineage (NCBI taxonomy): Eukaryota > Metazoa > Chordata > Mammalia > Chiroptera > Phyllostomidae > Micronycteris > Micronycteris hirsuta. The sequence continues at coordinate 1,539 of PVJI01013487.1, forward strand.
GGGCCACTTATATAATTTGTTTTAGGTTCTCTTAAACATAGGCTATTTGGAGTGAGGAATTCCCTTTCTGTTCTGTAGCAACTTTTGATCTTTGTAGGAAAAGGCTTATGTAATAGCGCTACATTGTAGTGTATGTTTCCCTGTTGGCAACCTGGAGTGCTATTTCCTCTCGACGAGGTGTCTCTTTCCAGCTTCATTTTCCCTCTCGCTATCTTTTCCTTCTTAAGAGAGTCTTGAGAGTGTAGCATTCATTCCTCCGGAAAACACGTGGCTCTGGTATAGCCATGTGTCTTTGTGTGGCCATTTCTCTTTGGCTCCACTTTTATTTCCCGAAGGACTACTGTCCTCAAAGTCCCTAGGTGTTTAGACAATGGGTTGAAAAGAGCAGGAAACAGGGGATGTTTGTGTCTTTTCTAGATCTTTGGACAGCTAAAGTAAAACATTTCCTGGGTTTAAAGTAATGCTAGAACAGAAAGCCTGGCTTAATATTTTATTTTAAGTCATTAATACGAAAGCACACATCTAAATAATATAATTTCTATTAGAATGGGGTCTTTTCGAGAGTAGGCAAGCATTGCTGTCTTATCCTCCTGCATGAGAAATTGGATTCAAGTTCATATATGATTTCGTAAGAAGTCGTAAATAGAATTTGGATCTCCCAGCTCTTAACTGTGCTAGTGCCCATTATATCATAGCAGTCTCCATTGCTTAGATGTGGCTTAAGTTTTCCTGGTGAAAACATTTCAAATCGGTGAAGTTAAAGTACAGAGGGTCTATTCATTGGTTGGATAGAGATTTTAGGGCCTGAAAATCTCTAGGTATTCATTTGGGTGTTACTAGAAAGTATGTTACCCCTTCATTTGATTCTGTCACAGAGTAAGAATTTTTCTTTCAGTCTACCATTCTAAAAAATAAGTTATAAATTGTAAGGAAATGTTTGCTGTTTGCTCTGTGATATTATCCTCTGAATTCTTTGAGAGGTAGAACCAGGTAGCCTGGGCCAGTGCTCAAAGAGTAAACTAGTTTATGATATGAACTAGTGGAAAAAAAAATCTCACTCCTACCTTTATTCTATTGTCTAAGGGTAAGGGTGCTTCATATTTATATTATTGGTTATGTGTCTTAGTTACATGTTCATACTATTAGTCAGAATAAAACATTCCTTTGTCAAGTTAAAAATAAAACGGCATAATGTTTATCTGAGAAATGCAAGGTGGCTGTCTTCTATATAATATAAAGAATGTGTTAATAGAATTAATTAGTTTCAACATTTAAGTAAATTTGGCAATGACGTAGCTTGATAATAAAATATGTGACTTTTTTGGGGGCGGGAGGGTGGATGTCTGAATATTATTAGCTCATGACTTTCTAGATGAAGACATTCAAAAAGTCACACCGACTCAGAGTCTGTCATTAGAATGAGAAATCCTCTGCAGTCTCAGTGGGGAGAGGTATAGACTGCACCGGGTTTCACTCATTGCTTCGTTCTTTCTTCTGTGTGTTTACAGCAAGCTCCTGATGCTGAAGTGGGAACTGACCTCGTCCCTTCGGTCATGGTGAAGGTATTGTATCGTGGTTCTAGACTGTAATGAGCAAACAGTATTACACAGTTCGTCACATTTGTCACTGTTGTCACCCTATAAATAGGCTTGGGAAATGTCAAACAAACACTTGACATTTCTACCATTTCCTCAGCCTCAGGGGGGTGAATCAATAACCTTCATTGTTTTCTACAAATATAAAACTGGTCATTGCGTTCATAGCAATATGCAGATAATATAAACAATTGTTATGACTTATTCTTATTTAAATGTGTTATATGATCCAGGATCTGTTTTTCTAGATACAAAATTCACATTAAAGTATGCTGAAGTGTGTCATCACCGCAGACCAACCAGTTGATGGAAGCATCGTATATGTACTGGGGAATTATGTGAATGCTAATATCTTTCTTCCATGTATAATTATATGTGGGTTGGAAAAGAATGTCCAGTCATCTATCTGCCATAATATTAGCTTTAAAGGGATGTATTTATAGTGAGAACATATTAAATGAAGAAGCCACAAAGTAGAGCAGTGACACATTGGTAGTCCTAAAAAAACAGAGTCTGAGCAATGTGGTTTTGGTGAAAAGTTTTGGTCCTGTCATTGTAGAATTTTACACTAGAATTCGAATGTAGAACCCTCTTAAGGCATTTAGATTAAAATGTGGTAATCAGTCAGCACACTATTAAGCTGAAAGCATTCATCACTGCCCAGTCCTTGGAGCCAGGAAAAGTTGTGGATCTTGGCGATTCACTTAGTCAAAACTTGGACCGGGCTTTGCGTTTCCTTAGATTATGGGTTGCTGTCCTTGGAGGAGCTGGACAGGGTACCAGGCTTTACCGATTGTGTTCGCTTCCACTGGACCCAGCGGGTGGCCCTCGTGTGGGGGTCTGCGGCCGAAGTTGAAGGGAGCCCAGTCTTTTAACAGTTTCCTAAGCTAATTTTTTTGGCTTCTTGCCACTGGAAACAAGGGTGGTCTTTCCCCAGTCTTCCTACCCCTATTCAATCAAAGGCTCTATCTCATTAATACTTCTGAGTCTGGAAAAGCATTAGTGGCAAGAAATCAAACACTTAAGGAAAAAGACCCTGCAGAGTTCCAGGAATGATCTATAGACTTTTGTGTGGGGGACCCTTCTTTGTATCTGTCTACTGATATTGTTCGGACACATGCACGTAATGATTCAAGCACGCAGCACGGATTGTGAGAGAGTCTGATAGCTGAACTGGCCAGCGTTGCTCACGTTGGTGTATCCCAATCACTACTCATTGCTGTAAGTAAACGCACCTTTCTGTCCCTCGAAGTTCTCGGTCTTCCATGTGTAATAGCCGCCTTGAAAGGACGGCATGGCACTACTGGAGAATTCACTTTCATTAGTGCAGTTTACTGTATTTGAGAATGACTGAGTCATTCCTAACTCCCTTCCTCACTGCCATTGTAAGGGCCCAAGAAAGAAGCAACGCACAGGGTTGCTTGAAGTCAGCTGGACGGACACAGCAGACACCATGACTTCCTGATTCTGCCTGACAGCTTCTATACACATTTCGGCCATAAATCTCTCCTTATAGCCTTTTATAGCAGCGGCAGCCAAGATATATAACCATGCGAGTTTCCATCATAATAAATCCTGCTAATTGAGAAAATGTTTCCATCCGTTCCAATGAGCGAAGATGTGGCTACCTTGAGTATGTGAGCATGAGGCGAGAGTGGCTGTTCGTACCTGGCCTTGGGAGTCGCAGCTTTACATCTAGGATAAAATTTGGGATTATATTTCCTAAAGATCATGTTTCATTTTGTCAGAAGCGGAAAATAGCATGGAAAATTCTTTTATTAATGTTCTATATTTTTCCCTTAATATTTTATAATTATTTTTCTCTTAAAATACAAGGTTTGTGATCCAGCCAAGCCTTCAACTCTTTTTTTGGCTCAGACACAACTCTACTTTGTTGCCGTAGTTCCTTTCCTCACACGTCTTCTCGATCCACATTGGAAGTGCCCGGCCCACTGTGAGGGCCAGTAGACCCGCGTGGGAGAGCTGTTGCGAGCGCACGCCTCAGCCAGACGCAAGCACTTCTGTGACGAGGTGACATGGTGTGACCTCTGTCGACGCACATAGGCCGAGTCAGGCGTCTGCTCTCTTACGAGTGGCTCCTCACTACTTTAGTTGGACTTTTCATTTTTGTTCCCAGAACTCAGTTTTCAGCTCTCTTGTGCATATTGACCTGATGGTCTTGGGCATTGATTTATCTTCTTTGAACTTCTGTTTTTATTTTATTATTTATTTACTCTCATTTTTACTTTTTAAATTGTATTTTATTGATTATGGTATTACAGTTGTCCCAATTCCTCTCACTTTGCCCCCCTCCACCCAGCACCACCCACTCCCTCAGGCAGTCGCCTCACCATTGGTCATGTCCATGGTCATGCATATAGGTTCTTTGGCTACTCCATTTCCTATGCTGTACTTCACATCCCTATGCTATTGTGTAACTACCTATTTGTCCTTCTTAGTCCCCTCACCTTTTCACCTATTTCCCCACACCTCTCTCTGGCAACCATCAACATGCTCTCTGTATCCATGATTCTGTCTCTGTTCTTGTTTGCTTAGTTTGTTTTTTAGATTCAATTGTTGATAGATATGTATTTATTGCCATTTAATTGTTCATAGTTTTGATCTTTTTCTTAAGTAAGTCCCTTTAACATTCATACAGTAATTGTTTGGTGATGATGAACTTCTTTAGTTTTTTCTTCTCTGGGAAGCTCTTTATCTACTTTGATTCTTAAAGACAGCTTTGCTGTGTAGAGTAGTCTTGGCTGTAGGTCCCTGCTTTTCATGGCTTTGAATATTTCTTGCCAATCCCTTCTAACCTGCAAAGTTTCTTTTGAGAAATCAGCTGACAGTCTTACGGGAACTCCTATGTAGGTAACTACCTGCTTTTCTCTTGCTGCTTTAAAGACTATCTCTTTCTCTTTAACCTTTGGCATTTTAATTAGGATGTGTCTTGGAGTGGACCTCCTTAAGTCCGTCTTGTCTGGGACTCCCTGTGCTTCCTGGACTTGCATGCCTATTTCCTTCACTAAATTAGGGAAGCTTTCCCTCACTATTTTTTCAACTAGATTTCCAATTTCTTGCTCTTTCTCTTCTCCTTCTGGCATCCCTGTGATGTGAGTGTTGGGATGCTTGAAGCTGTCCCAGAGGCTGCTTACACTATCCTCATTTCTTTTTTGGGGGGTGATTCTTTTTACTTCTTGCTGTTCTGACTGGTTGTTTTTTTGCTTCCTTATGTTCCAAATCATTGATAAGATTCTAGGTTTCATCCACTCTACTGTTGTTTCCCTGTAAATTGTTCTCCATTTCAATTAGTGTATCCTTCGTTTCTGACTGTATTTTTTTATGCTGTTGAGATCCTCACTAAGTTCCTTGACCATCTTTATAACCATCCTTTTGAACACTGCATCTGAGAGATTGCTTATCTCCATTTTGTTTAGTTGTTTTTTCTGGAGTTTTGATCTGTTCTTTCATTTGGGACAGGTTTCCTTGTCTCTTCATTTTGGCAGCCTCCCTGTGTTTGTTTCTGTGTATTAGGTAGAGCTGCTATGACACTGTGTTTTGGTCGAGTGGCCTAATGTAGTAGGTGTCCTGTAGGGTCCAGTGGCACAGCCTCGACTATCACGCAAGCTGGGTACTCGTGATGCACCCTTCGTGAGGGTGAGTACACACACCTCTTGTGGTTGAGCATTGGTTGCTCTTTGCAGATCAATGGGAGGGATTTACCCAGGCCAGTCAGCTGCAAGGACTGACTGTGACCACTTACCATCAACCTCTGCCCTCCGTGGAGGATTAGCTGTGCAGGGGCAGGGTGGTAGAGCTCTGACATGGTCTGTAGCTGTCTACTATGTGTGCAGGCCCTGGAGTTTCCCTGGTGGTGCAGGCCAAGGTCAGACCCGACCTGTGTTTTGCCCTGAGGCCACCCTGCCTGAGCTGCAAAGCAATCTGAAATGGCTGCTACTTGTGTTGGGTTGGAGATCCCAGGCAGAGCCAAGCTGTGAATCCAGGCTGGCTGCTGTTAGTGCCCTGCCTGGGGCCACTTAACAAGAGATATGGGCAGAGGGCTCACCGAGGCCAGCTGTTGCTTGTTTGAAGGGATTTAGAAAGTTGTGAAGCAAGAGCCAAGACCAGCCATTCATCTGGAAAAGTCACTGTTAACTGCTATAAGCTGGGTGGGACGGAGCCTCAGGGGATCTCCAGGGTGGGGCAAACAGTGCTAGCCAGGTTGATGGAGTCTCAGACATGGCACCCACCTGCTGGCTCTGTGGTTCTGTGTGGAGAGGATTAAGAAAAGGGACAATGGCCTCTGCCCACCTTTCTGTCCAGGAGAAAGCTGTCCCCTAGCTCTTGCCTTGATGCCAGACACCTCAGTTCCTCCCAGTGTGCCACTGGTACCTCTCAAGCTGCCACCCTGGTGCTGGAGCTCAGAGGGAGTGAGTCTGAGTAAGTGTGTCGGCGGGGGGCGGTCTTTAAGAAGAACTGCTTGGGACTCCAGAAGTTTTTTCCACCAACTTAATCCTTGCTGGTTTTTGCAGCCAGAAGTTATGGGGACTTATCTTCCTGGCACTGGTACCCTGGGCTTGGGGGCCTGGTGTGGGATGGGGACTCCTCGCTCCCGAGATATCCCTCCCGAATTTTTATCCACCACACGTGGATGTAGGATCAGCCCATTCTGCATCTTTGCCCGCCTGCCAGCCTGGATGGATGTGGTGTCTTTAATTCTGTAGTTGTCAGACTTTCATTCAACTCAATTTCTGCTGGTTCCGAGTGATGGTTGTTCTATAATTTAGTTGTAATTTTGATGTGGTTGTGCGAGGAGGCGAGCTGTGTTCACCTATGCTGCCATCTGACCAGAAGTCCTGAACTCCTGTTGTTAAACTGTAAAATGGGGATACTTTTTCATTTGCGGAGTTGTTTTGAGACTTAACCACAGTTGATTGAGAACATGGGTTCTGAATTTTGGCAGACGGAAGTTCAACTGTGGTTCCACCACTTGTAAACAGAAGAGCCCTGAGCAACTTATTTAGCCTCTCGAAGCCACAGTTTTCTTTTCTATAAAGTGCTGTATAGTAGTTTCACCATGCTGTAGATATCGAGATAATGCAGTAAATAATTTATTATTATGGTTCTATGAATATAGAAATCTGCTAATGGTTATCATTACTTTAATGATTAGTTAAAGTGCTTAATTTAATTTTAAAATGTATGTATAGACTAGCATTATATTATTATTAATAGAAAAATATTTAAATTGTGTCTATGTAGTCAGTGGGCTAGATATTTAAAAGAAGGTTGTCTGTGGTACATACATTGTTTCTTCTCATAGTTACTGTCAGGGTTTTTTTAAAAAGGCATTATGCTTTTAATGGTCAGACATTGTTTAGGGAGCTTTTTGGGATGCATCTTTGCCTTACATAGTCTCAGGGCTGGTAAAGTAGAAATTGAGGATTGATTGTTCATCTGCTGTGTTTATTGTATTTGTTTGCACCCAATAGTGGTCTGTAAAAAGTTTTACTTTGCAAATCAACATTTTTATGTCTAACTGATTTTTAAGTTGTACAGAATACCCACATTATTTAAAATCAATACAAGACGTTTGCTGAATCTAATTACATGTGTATAATGTCTGTGGGCTAGATATATATTGCTGTGTGTTGTTTCTCTCTCTGTTATATGCATGTATATATATGAGGTCTGTCCAGATGGTATCTAGCCATGGAAAGTGAAAGGTAGAGACATTCATTGAAATACAAGATCCAAGAAACATTGTACATAGGACAATGATGCTTCAGTTCCCTTCAAAGTGGGCACAGTCGGACTCGACTCAGTTTTCCCAGCGTCTCTTCCGCTGTTCAAAACACTGCAAGATCATTTGTTGGAATCACCATCAGATGCTCTGTTGTATTTTCCTGAATCTCGTTGACGATCCAAAATCTCTTCCTTTTCTAAGATGCAAAAGCCAGAAGTCACAGGGCATCAAAACTGGGCTGTTGCGGGGCCGAGTCACATGGGTGATTTTATATTTCACCAAAAAACTCTGCACGAGATGTGATGCATGAGCAGGTGCATTGTTGTGATGAAGCTACCAATTACCAGTTGCCCATAGCTGTGGCGTTCTGAATCATCCAAGTAGTTTCTACAGAGGAATGTTCAAGCTTAACGCAAAATTTCATGCATATTTGTTGCTGTACTAGCTGTCATTTTGAATGTGACAGCCACACAGTACACATGCTCACTGAACGGCGTCTGCCACCCCCACTGACTAGTACAGCGAAGTCATCATTGTTCACACATGCGCACTCCAGTCCACTCTCCTTAGCTGCCAGGTTGTGTCCGTGTTGCAGAAACTGTTCTCATTATATTAACAATGGCTGGACTTTTTCCAGACAGATCTCATATAATTAAGGAATAGGTGACACATACCTTTTACTTAAGAGAAAATTTAAAAATACTTTTATTAAAAATGAGTATGCATTTGCGTTATGTCAGTCAATAGTGAAATGTATCTGTTCCATATAGTGGAGTCTAGTACCTGGACTGGACTGTTCTGTAGCAAAGGCGCTAGGCAGAGAGAGCTTCTCCACTCTGATTGTACACAGACATCACGTGAAGGTCTGTAAACAAATGACCAATATCCAGGTCTGCTGTGGTAAGTCTGGCTTACCACACCAGCCATGTCAACTCATCCAAAGGAGACTATTCAAAGAAGCTGGGACATTTAGGAGATCAAATCCAAAGAGAGAGCATGCCCAGTGGAAGCTAGATTGTTAAGCTTTTTCTCTGATAGCCTGAAAGTGATGCTCCTTACCACTGGCCCAGTCAAGGTCGTTGGGCCTGATGGTTTGTTTCTACTGGTGCTCCCCTGCAGGGGCACTGAGAGAACTCCTGGCCTGTCTACCCATGGCCGGCCCACTCCCCAGCTAAACTGCTACCCACGGTCCTCAGCTAGTGGTTCTAATTGCAGTGGGAAGGTTTTCTTAGTGTCAACCAAGAGCAGCGGTTTGGAAATCCAGCCAGCTTAGAAATGCAACAGTGAATATTGCCATTCTTTGATATTTTCGTGGTAAGCCATGGAAGAAAATAGAGTGCTTTGATATGTATCTAAGCTAGTAAATGTCCACCTAGTAAGGAAATCTTTAAAGTGTAATTAACCTGTGTAAAAGGTCATGTACTGATATTGGATAATTCATGATGCCACATCTGTGTATCAAAAGCAGAATGAACACATCATATTTCCTAATATAATGTAATTATTTTATCAGCCACTGATGGCAGATCTTTTTTTTTTTTTGCTTTTGATAGAACATTTTTAAGTGAAAATGAAAAAAAATTAAAAAGCCAATTTCTCAATTATGTTGACATACAATATTATATTAGTTTCAGGTGTACAACCTAGTATTTGACATTTATATAACTTAAAAGGTATGTAAGGATAAGGCTAGAACATTTTAATAGTTTCATTGAGATACAATTCACATACCTTACAATTTACTTATTTAGAATGTATAATTCAATGTTTTTTAGCATATTTGCAGAGTTGTGGACCATCATACAATTTAATTTTAGAACATTTTCATCCCCCCTAAAAACAGCCCCATATCCATTAGCTGCTACTTCCTGTTTCCTTCCTCTCTTGCGTTCCCCACCTCATACCCCCCACTCCATTCGTCAGCAACTGAAGGTCTATTTTCTGTTTGTATAGATTTGCCTATTCTGGACACTTCGTATAAATGGAATCATACAGCATGTATTTCTTTGTGACTGGCTTCTTTTATTTAGCTGCTGCTTTTAAGGTTTGCATGCGGCGCAGCAGGTGTCTGCGCTTCGTTTCTTTTTGTTACTGAGTACCATTTCACCACATGGATACACTGTATTGTACTTAGCCACTCATCAGCTTGTCGGTGGACATTTGGGTTTTTTCTAATTTTAGCTCTTATGAATAATGCTACTTTTTAACATTTGTGTACAAGTCCTTGTGTGAACATATGTTTTCATTTCTCCTGGCATGGGATGGTGAGGTTGTATGGTAAAGTGCTGTTTAATTTTTAAAGAAAGTGTCAAACTTTTTTGTACAGCTGTACTATCTTACATTCCTATCAGGAATATATGAGTTTTAGTTTCTCTAGGTTCTTTCTGATTCCTGTTTTTGTCTATTCTTTTGATGATAACGTTTTAGTGGCTGTGTAGTGGTATCTTATTGTGGTTTTAATTTGTTCTTCGTAGCGATTGAAGACATTAAACACATTTTCATGTGCTGTTTGGCCTTTCCTATATCTTCGTTGGAAGAAAGTCTGCTCAGCTCCTTTGGCCAATGTCCAACTGGGCGGGACATTTAATCTGCTACTTATGTTACATGTTATATTTTGTGGCTACTAATTTTTTCTCAGATGATGTTTGCTAATTATTTGCTAGTGATTTCCTTAGGTAGTTGAGATATTTATCAATTTGGATAGAATGTAATTTTTCACTTGACGTCAATTCCTGCCTCCTTAGGTTGCACTGCAGACCCGCGTGGCGGTGCAAAAAGCCAAGCTGTCGGTGTACGTGCAGCCGCCTCTAGTCCTGTCCTGTGACCGCTTCGCTTTTCAGCTGATGGGTAAGTGTTTTGTTTTGGCGTAAAGTCTATCATGGTGTGAGGGCTTTTTTAATTAAAAAAATTTTTTTATTAGTGTGTTTATTTCATGGATATATTTCTTGTCTGAATCATGAGACTGGTATCTTCCCGAAATTAATGCTTGTGTTGTTTTGCTCATAGAGTTTTCCCTCTGAACATCAAGCGTGGACATTCAATGAATGGTTGTTGAGTCTGAAGTAATTACAGATTTCCAAGTGCTTTCCTTAACTACATGGCCCTATAATTGTACTTAAACACTGTAATTGGGAAGGTTCTCTTTATTGGTGTTTCTCTAGTGAGCTCTTTATTGAATCAGTAATGTTTGAAGAAAGAATATTGACTTTGGAGTCTGGCCTGAATTTGAATCCTGGCCCGGACTCTCGCTCTGTGTGTAACCTTGGGCAAGTTCCCTTCGCAATGACTTGGAACCTCAGTGTTTTTAGTCTGCAGAAAGGGGATAATGGTGTCTTTCTTGTAAGACAAGTAATGGCTGCTTTGAGGATTCAATTAAAAATGAAACTATGTAATGTATCTGCAGTAATGCCTAAAACAGTAGACATGTTGTAAATGTCAACTCTTATTCTTTGCGTAGAATCTCGTATCCCTTACCGCTTACATTTGAGTTGTCATTAGTCCTATTGAAGTGATTTCTAAAATATTTTAAGCCGTTTTCTTTCCCGCCACTGTTCCGCAGGGGATCCTCTGTCTTACTCATGAATCAGGAACATGTCTCTCTTGTGCCTTTGTATAACCAGCCTTTAGCTAGGTGCCTGGCTGGTCGTGGGCACTCAATAAATACTCATGGGCCGAGTGAAGGACCGGTTGGATGGCTGGAAGTAACCTTGGTGATGATATCCAACCATTGGTTTCTCAATTTTTTTCCTAATTTTTCACAGAGCTTCCAATGTATCTTTTAAAAACACGTTCTGAAAAACTTACCTTTCTGGTGAAATACCTCTTCTGGCTCTTTTAACGCAGGTCGGAGGTCACGTACTTGACTGTGAAGGCAGCGCACACTCTGCCTGGACTCTGCAGTTGTGGCACATCCGCATTCAGACTGCCTGCGGTTGCCCCCGCAGTCTGTGCGCTGGCCTTGATAAAGCACTGCTGCTCTCTCCCAGGGTCTCTGCTCACGCCGCGTGTTCTTCTGAGTGATGGGAAGCCCTGGGGTGGGGCGCCAGGCACCTTGTCCTGGAGTCGGTTCCCAGCTGTGTCTTCCTGTGTGGCCTGGGGCGAGCCTCTTCTTTGCTCTGTAGCCAGATTTCTCCTGGGGGAGAAAGGAGAGAAAGGAATGGGGTCAGTAGTACCACCCACCTGATAGGGTTGTTGTGAGGACGAAGCGAACTAATCCATGTAAAGTGCTTAGGACAGTAGCTGGCACGCAGAGTGTGCCTGATTTTAGTGTTGTTAATAATCACTGTTCAGAATGATATAACTTATGTCACTTTCATGTTGCTTACAGCACCAGAGACGACTAGAACAGCAGCCTTTTCTGTTTATCTGAAAGGGAGTTTCGTGCCACCTGAACTGGAAGGAAATGCTGTTGTCTCCTATTCCAGACCAACAGGTAAACACACAGCTGTTTGGGAATTTACAAGATCAATCAACCACTCCTTTGCACTTGTTGGAATTATGAGTTAAATGTTTCAGCGTTAAAATGGGAAAACACATTGTGAAATATTATTAAATGAAAAAGCATTATTTTCTAGTGTTAAATAAATTGTATGTCCAAATTAATTTCATGTTATGCATAATTAGTGGTAAGTATTTAGCTGATATCTATACTTACTGTTTGACTCTATCTTTTCAATTATTTTTAGTCTCACTAATAGAATGATATCTAGTCAGACTTCAGATGTTCAACTTTAGATGTTGTTTTAGTGACTAATACTCTTTAGTATCTCACATGTTAAAGTATTTAAGAACAGGTCTACTAAAATGTGATCTGTATTTTTTCAAAAAACCATCTTTAGGTGAAAAGGGTTATCATGAATAAAATGGTGGTTGCCGAGGGTCGGGGAGGTGTGTGAAACGGGAAGGTGTCGGTTGAGGGCACCTCCCTCACCCCCCCTCCCGCCATACTTCAGGTCTAGGTGAGGCTGTGCGGGGGCCTGACGTAGTACGGTTACTGTGAGTAACCATGCTGCATTACATGCCTGAAGGCTGCTGAGAGCAGGTCTCACACGTTATCATAATTACCACATAAAACGGTGCTTGTGCGAGGAGGTGGGGGTGCTAACTACCCGGATTGTGCTGCTCTTTTGCAATGTATACACGTGTCACGTCATCAGGCCGTGTACTTTAAACTGCATGTATGTCAGTAATATGTCAATAAAGCTGGAAAAAAGCAGGGAAAGGTTTAGTCCAGTTGAGATTCAATTATTACCGGTTTCAACTTAACTGGGTCAATTTTTTATGTTTTTTCATGGATAGTGAATTTTTTTGTGGTAACAGTTTGACAATAAGTTGATTGGTAGAATAAGAATAATTTGTCTGTGCTTTTAAAAAAATGTTTAAATTTAGTGTAACTGATAAGTTATTTCAGCAATGTTCCTTTTTTTTTAAACATTTCTTCTATGTAGTTTTCTTAGTTTTTTCCCTCGATTGATGCCTACTTTGCTTATTTTAGCAATTTTTTAAAAAAGATTTTATTTGTTTACTTTTAGAGAGAAAGGAAGGGAGGAAGAAAGAGAGAGAAACCTCAATGTGTGGTTGCCTCTTGCACACCCCCCCACGGGGGACCTGACCCACAACCCAGGCATGTTCCCTAACTGGGAATTGAACCAGTGACCCTTTGGTTCACAGGCCGGCCCTCAATCCACTGAGCCACACAGGCCAGGGAGCAATGTTTTTTAAAAATATGTTTTATTGCACTCTGCATCTCTGCATATCTCCACATCTGCACCCCTCCTACCAGTCTGGATGAATATGACATCTTTAATTCCTTGGTTGTCAGACTTCCATACAGCTCGATTTCCTGATGATTCTGGGTGATAGTTGTTTTGTAGTCTAGTTGTAATTTTTGCTATGGTTGTGTGAGAAGTCGAGCTGTGTTTACCTATGCCTCCATCTCGACTGGAAGTCTAAATCCTTTACTAATGTTTTTAGTAATTGTAGTTTTTATTTTGTCTACATGACTTTTGGGGCTTATGCACTGACAGTTCTGTGCTCTGAGATGGTTTTATAACTTTAGTACATGTTTTGAAAATTGTTTCTTCTGCTTTATAAGTTATTTTGCTTTAAATTGTTGAAAAAATTCATTTTTAGCCAGAAGTGACCACTTTTACCATTTACCTTATTTTCGAAATTTGGGGTTATTTAAATACTTTATGTTTAAATGACTTTAAGAAAGCTGCCTTCAGAAGGAAATAAAAAACTTGAAGGGATCAAGGACTGATGGGCTTTTAGTGAGATATTTCTGAAAAGAATGTTGACATTTCAATGTTATTTCGAATCATGAACTAAAAAGTGAGATACATTTGACTAAAATTTCTATTTATCATTAATCAAGCATCTCAATAATCATAGGCATTGTTATACTTTTTTACCTAGTTACAGTTTGAATATGCGGTTGTAGAGACTTTTGATGCCTTAATACAATGAGTTGTTTTATTTGTTTTCAAGGAGAAGTGATGGCACTGTTTGAAAATAAATTTAAGATGGAGAAATGGGTTACAGAGGAAACGGATAAAATGCTGAAAAGCACATTATAAAGTTGTAATGTGGGTCTGTGAGCTCATTGTTGCACAGACCGCTTTTGGCTGTTACCCTTTTCTATAGCCAGAATTTAAAAGATTACAAATTACTGCTAAAGCACAGAGCATAGCATTAATTGGCTGAAAGTTAGTTAGAAACGAAAGTAAAAGAAGTCTATGAAAGTAAAGACTGCCAAGAGAAGAAGAGACATTGTCCCTTAGTACTGTCTACTGACTGGAATTATAATATAAGACAACTAATTGGAAATATTAATATTATTATGTATTTGGCCTTTCACTCAACTTTTTTTCCCAGTAGTTCATTTACTGCTCTCGGTGCCATTTACTTATTGAGTCTGGTTTGCTGTTTGGCTAGATCATCTATCTTTACCTCTTTTTGCCATATTTATGCTGGAATAATACACCTTCATGGACTTTGAGATAGGAAGTGCGGATATATTATTAGGTTTCATTTATTCATGTTTTACTCTTCAATTGTGGATTGACTTCACTAATTTTATTGGAGAGCCATTTAAATCATCAGTGAGAATCTTGAACATTTTAATTTATATTTTTTAGCTGATATGTATTAAATTTGTGCTGTCATTTTATCACTGACCATTTGTCGCATTCTTTTCTCCCCTCACCCTTTTTGCTTCTGATGGACAGATCGAAATCCTGAAGGTAAGAAGATAATTTCTAACAAAATGAATTTCTGAACTGAAATGTGGTCAGTGAATTGAGCGGGTATTATACCATGGATTAACTCCTTTTATGGACTGCTGTTTTCACTATAGAAACCTCTTGAAGTGTGATTCCGTTCCCTGCTCCAGCCATAGGGTGTACAGTAGACGTTTTCTTTCGTAGAGTCTTGTCATTCAGATTAGCTGTTTCAGAATCGTGAGAAAGAGTGAAACTCCTTGACTTTTCAAAAAAAATCCGTGTGTCATTGACAAGTTATTTCTGTAAGTCACTGGTGATTTACCTGCGCTCTGTTATCTTATTTTACTAGAATAAAGAAATAGAAAGGAATGAAAGATGTTTGTCACTGAGTTCTAAACTGTCTGATTTCTGTCTGATCAGAGAGCCCTGCTGCGTGCTCATTCCATGGGCCTGTTCCTTGTTCTGTTTAGGATTTATGGGGGAATGTCATCCAAGGTCTGACCCCTTGAACTTGCTGGGTCAGTGTTAATTGTTACCCATTCTGTATGCCCCCAAACCTTTGTTTATCACTCTACTATAATCCTTATCATAATATGAATGCCACTAAGTTTGTTCCTGAGGTTCCTCTAGTAGGTGTTGAGCTCTTTCAGAGCAGGGTTCAACCACTCATGTTTGGATTACAAAATATTAGGGTAAATGACAGGAGCTATAAAGGAATACTCTAATTTGATTATTTTCCTCCTATTTATAGACTTTATTTGCTGGTTTACCTTAGTATTAGCTATTTTAAGATAAATATTACATAACAATGTTAATTAGTAATAACTATAAAATACTTAATAATGGCAATGTTTACTCATACAGTTTTGGTGATGCCAGCAACTTGTTACATAGTATTTGGGAGGTAAAAATGTACTTAGTGAGAAATATTCTAATAGAAGTATGTGATTAGCTTAATTACCTAAAGTAAACTTGTCAAATTAGAATTTGGTTTATTAAAAAACCTATTATTTTATATTTTTCTTTGCAAGATTGCATGTGACTGATAAGATTTGCACTAACTTTTGTTAAATACCATGTTAGTATTTAAATGATTTGTTTTAAGTTTAAAAAAATAAGTAAAGGTTATTATTGAAAGTAATTTATTCCCTCTTACTGTAAATTTAGTCCCAAATATTAGGGGAAGAAAAATCACAATATATGGAAATTGTGGTATTTTAATACAGGGCTAAAGCTGGTTTTAATACTCTCTTATGATATATTTTAAATTTATAATTAAGCTATAGGGAGTAGAGTTAAAATACTCAGCTTCCTCTCGTAGGCAAGGAAACCATGTGCTGCCACACAGCTCTCACCGTGCACACCAGGCTTCAGATTTCAGAGACTGGTCCGTTTTATTGTCTTGACCTGTTCAGGCTGCATCGCGGACAAGCACTCTTGCTTTTACATGTGGAAAGGAAGAAGCAGACGAGGTTTCCTGCTGTCCCATGAGAGTTGGTCTCCGTGATTTCTGCATTACAGTCACAGGACACGGGCAGTGTAAAACAGGGGTGCAGATGGAGCACAGTACAGAGCCAGACATAACAGGAAGGGATCAAGGAAGTTCTGGCTACCAGACATCGGTCCTGCTTTGGGTCCCTTGTTTTCAGGACCAAATGACTCTAGCAGGCCCTGGAAGGAGTTCGGCAGGCATAATAGAGAAGCGTACTATATACACGGAGTTATTCTACTCTGAGATCTATGTTCTTTTCCTGTCTCATTTAAAGCGCATTTTTGCTTCCCTCTTGACAGTGATACTGGGCTCTTGGGTGTGCCAGGTGTAATTAGAATTCTCTTCCTGGAAAAATCGTTGTGTCAGAAGTGGTTTCGGTGTGAATTTTCTCTCTAAGTGTTAAAATAATTTTGTGATTAATGGCAGATGGGACTATCCATTTCCGCTAGTAGGCTGGAGAGGGAAGTGTTTGAAGGAGAGGTGATTGTATTTGGTAAAAACAGCAGCCCAGTCAGGCTGATGAATGAGTAGGCCAATATTTGGGTATTATAAATGACCGAAATTTTCTTTTCTCTCAGTGTAACATTCAGAGTTGAATAGGCCCATTTTCCAACTATGTAGAGAAAATATCGCTGATGGTCGGCAAAGCTAGGACCAATGAGGTTGCTTTCAGCTCAGTTGAAGGCTAGTTGGAAAGTCTTTAAATACATGTACTTCCTTCCTTCCTTATACAGATACACACATGCATACCCTCACACACACCTCCAAGTGTCTCTGGCTTGGGGTCTTAGATACTATCCTAGCCTGAAGAGTAATTGATAGCCAAATTTACATTTCAAGATTCTCAAGAAAATGTAAATCTCAGTAGAACTGTGCCTCTCTGATAAAGCCCATGAGTAAATATTAGAGATTGTATTTTGAAATGCTTGGGTTTTAATTCTATGGGAAGTAAAATAAAATACTGGCATTGTGATATTTCTTTCTAAAAGTATGGTTTCTTTAAACTGGTTTCTAAAGAATTTCATATTTTCCCTCCTCATGGTAAAACTTTTCAAGTTGCCATGATTTAAAAAATAGCCGTAATCATTTTATTAAGTATGAGTGTCATCATTTTTCAAAATAATGTTTTCCAAATGTCCCATGAAACAGGTTTACAATTCCTGGAGAAAAAAGAAATTCTGGAGGGGTCCTATGAATCTGAGTAATTTCAGACCATTGCCCAAATGTGTGATATTGTCATTAACTGACCTAATGGGGCTGTGAATTGAGTTATAATATATTTCCCTTGTTCGGTTAGTTAGTGATTGTAATCTGTTTGTTTGAATTTCTGAGAACATGTATACACCACCAGTTTCTTTAGCTCTGGGTTCTTAGAGATTTGGTAACAATCTTTAAATATAGACTCACTAACATAAAGCAAGTGTTGATTATGATTAATTATTATTATTATTTTTTACCACAAATTCAATCATTAACTGGTCCAAGTGAAATAGAGCCACAGTTTTAGCTACATAGTTTTAGAAGAACATGAACACCCAAATTTTGTTTGAACAATTAGCTCAGACTTTAGTTCAAAGTATATAGAAAATAGCTTATTTTTGTGCATATGTGAAATTACCAGAAGATGAAGGAGTTTTTCCTGTTACTCTGTTTGTTAAAAATGAAGGAAATGAAATAGTGTTGGGAGATCTGGACAGCTACATGCAAAAAAAAAAAATGAAATTTGGCCACCAACTTACACCACACACAAAAATAAACTGAAGATGGACAAAAGACTTAGATATAAGTCGTGACACCATTAAAGTCCTAGAGGAGAACATAGGCAGGAATATCTCAGATATTCCATGCAGCAGTGGTTTCACTGATATGTCCCCTAGAGCAAGAGACATAAAAGAAAGAATAAAGAAATGGTACTTTATAAAAATAAAAAGCTTCTGCATGGCTAAAGAAAATAGCTAAATGAAAAGGGAACCAACCATATGGGAAAATATATTTGCCAATGATACCTGGGACAAGGGTTTGATCTCCAAAATATATAAAGAACTCACATGACTCCACTCCAGGAAGATAAACAATCCAATTAAAAATGGGCAAAGGACCTGAGCAGACATTTCTTCAAGGAGGACATACAGAGGTCCCAGAGACATGTGAAAGGATGCTCAGCATCACTAGCCATCAGAGAGATGCAAATTAAAACCACAATGAGAAACCCCTTCACACAGGTCAGAATGGCCATCATAAACAAATCAACAAACAAATGCTGGCGAGATTGTAGAGAAAAGGGAACCCTAGTACACTGTCGGTGGGAGTGCAGACTGGTGCAGCCAGTGTGGAAAACAGTAGGCATTTCCTCAAAAACTAAAAATGGAACCGCCTTTTGACCTGGCAATTCCACTGCTGGGATTATACCCTAAGGGCCCTGAAACACCAATCCAAAAGAACCTATGTGCCCCAATATTGATAGCAGCACAATTTACAATAGCCAAGTGCTGGAAGCCGCCTAAGTGCCCATCAGTAAATGAATGATGGATCAAAAAACTGTGGTACATTTACACAATGGAGTTCTATGCAGCAGAAAGAAAGAAGGAACTCCTACCCTTTGCAACAGCATGGATGGAACTAGAGAGTATTATTCTAAGTAAAATAAGCCAGGTGGTGAAAAACAAATACCATATGATCTCACCTATAAGTGGAACCTAATCAATAAACAAACAAGCAAGCAAAATATAACCAGAGACATTGAAATAAAGAACAGACTGACAGTAACCAGAGGGGAGGGAAGAGGGGGATAACGGGGGAAAGAAGGGGAAGGGTCGTCAAGGAACATGTATAAAGGACCCACGGACAAAGCCAAAGCTGGGTAAGATTGAGGTTTGGAGGTGGGGTGTGGGGGGGTGAGGGAGAGTGTTGGGGGCAACATGGCGACAACTATAGTTGAGCAACAATAAAGAAAAAAAATATATTTCAGTTTCTTTTGTTTGTTCCAGTCTGCATCCATTAATTGAGGTTATAATTTATATATTGCAAAGGAAACATATTAGTAGGTATATTTCCATAATTTTGGGGATATATGGAATATATGAAGTTGAAAAAGTAATGCTTCAAAATATTTTTTGTGGTGATCTTCATAGTTGTGCTTTGAGCAGTAGCTTATCAGGCTGCCACAGTGTTTAGAGTCAAAATATTTCATCACCGTAAAGTGCAAATACACGTGCCTTTAAAATCTCACAGAAGGTCAGGAAATCATACCCTGGGACTTTTCTGAAAAGCCACCAGTTATAATTTGCATCTGGGATTCCAGGGGAAGTGAATTTAACATCTGTTGGTTATGAGCAAAAATGAGCTATGTAGAATTTGATGGATAATAGATTATGCTGAAGAGAATGACAAATATGCTCACAGGCTCTGAAAAAGTATCTAATTGACCTCATATATCAACATGTTTCCATTGCTGATGATCTCTCACTATCCCAGCAAATAAGTAATACTGAAAAGTATATATTCCCAGCTTGGACATAGAGTAAGCCACTCAACTCCGATTGGCTTTAACAAAATATATTGCCAATTCTAGGGATCCTACTTTGGGATCATGTCCCCAGACTTGAACTGCTCTTACTGTGCTGTTTTTAAGCTGCTCACTCACTTCACTTAAAGAAATAAAGGAATTAATGTGTGGGTCCATCAAGTAGAGTACAGCAGTATACTGAGGTACAGGTTTCTGTAGATTATCTTTTATGTTACCCAGTCAAAATAGAATTCTAGCCGTGGCTGGGTGGCTGAGTTTGTTGGAGCATCGTCCCATGCACCAAAAGGTTGTGGGTTCAATTCCCAGTCAGGGCACATACCTAGGTTGTGGGTTCGATCCCTGGTTAGGGCATGTGCAGGAGAAACTTATCATCATTTCTCTCTCACATCGATGTTTCTCTTTTGTCTGTCTCTTCCTCTCTCCCCTCCCTATCTGTCTCCCTTCCTCTCTCTAAAATCAATAAGCCATATCCTTAGGTGAGGAATTAAGGAAAAAAAATCCTAGAGTAAAAGGAGAGAAAACTAATGTTGTAGAATTGCTTTTCTAGATTTATAAGTAGAGAGCCTAATTTGCTTCAGTTTCAGTTTCATTCTCTGTAAAGATATGGAAAAGAATTGATTTTTACAAAGTTTTGATTCTGTCTCTGAAGATGTGGCTCAGTTGGTTGGGCATCGTCCCATGAACTGAAAGGTTGCTGGTTCGATTCCTGGTGAGGGCACATGCCTGGGTTGTAGGTTTGGTCCCCAGTTGGGCACGTATAGAAGGCAGCCAGTTGATGTTTCTCTCTCACATTGATGTTTCTCATCCTCTCTTTATCCCTCCTTTCCCCTCTGTCTCTAAAAAAAGAATTCAATATGAACAACCCATGGTCATGCCTAACTGTGTGGGGTTTGACTGTGGGAGCAGAGGTGGGTTGGATAGAGGAGGGCAAAGGGGGAAAATTGGGACAGCTGTAATAGAATGACAATAAAAAGTGAAAAAAAGGAAAAATATTAAAAAACTTTTAATTCTGACATAAAATTCTTTATTTGTATTTATTTGTCAGTTATCTATTTCAATATGCCTGTATACATAATAAAAATGTGGCAATCGAGTGATGATGGGAGCCTTTCAAAGTATCACCTAACTGTGATATGTAAAGTTAA
Organism: Micronycteris hirsuta; assembly: GCA_004026765.1. Classification (NCBI taxonomy): domain Eukaryota; kingdom Metazoa; phylum Chordata; class Mammalia; order Chiroptera; family Phyllostomidae; genus Micronycteris; species Micronycteris hirsuta. The sequence continues at coordinate 22,266 of PVJI01013487.1, forward strand.
GTGGATTGAGAAAAATTTAATTCATATGAAAGTCATATTCTTAATATTAGTAAAAAAGTCATGAACTTCAGTAGAACTTAAGTAGAGCAAATTCTGCCCTCATACTTGTAATTTATTGCAAATGGTTAATTGTAATTTAAAATTTTAATAAGTAAAAAAAGGTAAAGATTAAAAACTTTTGGGATAGAGATTGTTAGATATGGTTATATAGAGCCTTTCTGATGTAAATTTCATATTCACTGCTCACTTTAGCTGATAGTCTTAAATTAGATCTAGAACTTTGAAGGTCTTAGTTTAAAGATTGCTCAGTAATTGGCTGTAACTATTCATATAGGTTTAACTGATGATTTTTAAAATACTGTATTACCATTAAAAGCAGACCTCATGCCTGTATTCATTTTTAAGATTTTATTTTTGCATTTCACTTAAAAACTTCTGCAATACTCTTTATTTTTAATTTTTCAATGACAGTTGGCATTCAATATTATATTAGCTTCAGGTGTACAGCTTAGTGGTTAGACACATGTATGACTTGAAGTGATCTCCCTGATACTGCTTTGTACTTTTTGACAATAATGTAAAAATGTGAATTTTGATAATGTGCTGTTATTTCAGTTATGCTAGACAGAATGGGCAGACAGCAAACTTTTAAACTGAGATATTTTGCTACTCAGATGATTAGCAGTACAGATTTTTTATTTTGTCAAATTATTTGTCAAATTTATGACTCTGCATTTTTTTCTTTTTATTTCAGGCATTCCCCGAGTTAGCCAATGTAAATTTAGGCTTCCCCTGAAATTAGTCTGCCTACCAGGCCAGCCTTCAAAGATTGCGAGCCACAAACTGACTGTCGATACCAACAAACCTCCAGTCAGCCTTCTCAGTCTCTTTCCAGGTAGGACTTTTGAAGTAACAGGCCTGTAATATCAGAAATGTTAAGAATTTAGAAAGGAATCCTTCATCAGCAGGTAATGATGGGGTAATTATCACATAATTGTTAAGTCAGAATATAAAAATGCCTCCAGGATTTTTTCCTTGCCTGTTCAAAGGCGAATAGCTTATATCAACAAGGTAATAAGGTGTACCTTTTAAGTCTGATTAAAATTAGTATAATCATTATTTTGCTTCAGTATTCAGAAATGAAAACATCAAGTGTTCTTCTTAGACTGTGGAATTTTTTGGCTTACAATGTAAATATTTATTATTCATTTTCATTGTAGGTTTTTGGCTATGCACCTTTTTAAAGTGCAGTGGTGCCCCTGAAAAGTAATCGCTTAAGTAGGCATTCTCTCTCTGGCCCTGCGGTGGGCAGCAGCTGGAGGTGGCGTTGTTCATTCTCGGGCTCTGACCGTGTGGAAGGGGCTTCATATATGAAGCTTCCATATCCCTGTGAACGTTTGGGGTAATTCATAAAGGTGTGACTTTCTCCAGGTGCCAGTGTTTTCTTTCTGAGTAACTTGGGAAAAAGAGAAGCGCCGATTGGTTAAAACATCTTCAGTAACCAGGGTGTCCGATGTGGCCCATCTCTTTACTTTCTTGGTGATGGGGTGGAATTAAAGAAACAAATCTGGGAGTTAAATCAACCCTATTAAATCCTTCCTCAAAAATAGTCACTGTGGACTGTGCAACGCATCCTCACCCTTGCGTTAGTGGGTAGGATTTAGAATACAAACAGTATTTCTCACAAGCTTTAGCAATTTCTGGTAAGTCAACTTTTCTGTTATTAACTACTTAAAGTGCTTAAAATTTATTTTCCATTAATTTGAAGTGTTTAAAAGCTTTACTTATGTATAACTCCAAAAAGTCTTCAAAATGGAATGCTTTTTATTGTAGTTGATCTATTTAGTTTGAATTGAATTTGGAGATATATACCTGTTTTTAGCAAATAGTTTTTTACCTTTTTGTTTTCCCCTTTCCTTCCTTCTTAGTCAATTTTCTTATGACAGACTTGGATTATAAAAAAGGCAGGAAGAGTAATTACCTTTATAACATCTCATATAAATGAATTAATTCCATGGGCCTCCTATACTACCCTGGGAACTTAGTGGGAAATTATATGTTGCACACCGGATTTATTGGTGCCTTTGAAAAGTTTTTAAGACTCTAGCTTCTGAGTGGTTGATGTTTACTGCAGATGGATGAAACCCACAGAAACTAAATGAAAATGCATGCTTTCGATCACAGAGGTAATTTCCGCACGCCAGGGAAAGCTTAGATAACTCATCCCTCTTTCTCCTGATTTGGGGCTTAATTGTTTTTGATATCACAGGTATTTCAGGCTTATCAGCATGTATTTGCTTCTTTTCTCACTTTAGAAATGGGACTCAGTGACAGATTTTTAAAAATTTCCCTCAAGATCGAACATATGTGGTATATGTAGTGTGCTCTCGCTGGAGCTCCTGGGTTTGCGTTCATGTTGAACGTGCAGAGCCCTATGGATGTTTCAGATCAGCTCTCCAGGCACTTTTTCACTTTTCCTGAGTCCTTTTCACTTCTGGTGCATATAAATAAGACTTCTGCACATTGATGTCAAAGTTGCTATTGAAAATTGACTTTTTAACTGAAATAAACAAAATGAATGAGCTTCATAGAGAAGAAATAAATATTTTAATCTACATTTCTTCCTATTTATGTCAGTTTTTTTGTAAAAAAAGTATATTTAAAATTAATTTTTCTTATTACAAAAGAAATGAATAACCAAAAAAAATAAAAAAAGAGAAAGTTTGATCCAACTTTATTCTACATCAACATGTGAGAGTCTTATATACACAATGAGTGAAAAGTACTCATGAAAAAGGGAAAGTGAAAAAGTATCAGGAGTGCTTTTTTTTAAAAGATTTTATTTATTTACTTCTTAGAGGGAGGGGAAGGGAGGGAGAAAGAGAGGGAGAGAAACATCAATTGGTTGCCTCTCTCATGCCCCCCGACTGGGGACCTGGCCTGCAACCCAGGCATGTGCCCTGACAGGGAATTGAGCATGCAACCTTTTGATTCAGAGGCCTGCACTCAATCCACTGAGCCACACCAGGCAGGGCAAAAGTGCTTCTTTGAAACAATTACAGGATTCCAGCATGTTCAGTATAAACACAAATCCAGGATCTCCAGAAAAAGAATGCACTGTATCCCACATGTTGGATCTTGAGGGAAAATTTTAAAAATCTGTCATTGAGTCCCAGAGTTCAATGATGGTCTGTTTTTTTCAATCATTTTTCATCCTTGCACTTTATTTCGGGTAGTTTCTGTTGCTATCCACTCAAGTAGTTTTCTTCTGCAGTGCGTGGTGTGCTTGTAGTCCCACTCAGTGATTGACCACTCTTCATCTCAGACATAGTTGTCATCACCCAAAGTTTGATATGTGTCTTTTTTCCCTCTTAAAAATAACTTCTGTGTCTCTAATTTCTTTGAACATAGATAACAATATAATAACTGTTTAATTGCCCTTCTCTGCTGATTCTGTCCGTGTCATTTCTGTGTTCATTTTGATTGATTTGCTCTTTGTTATAGATTGTAATTTCTTCCTTCTTTGCATGTCCTGTAACTTTTGACTGAAGAACATAACTGAATTTTATCTAGTTGTGTGTTGAATATTTTAGTTTTCCTCTAAATATTCTTGAGCTTTTTTTCTGAGACACATTTAAGTTCCTTGAAAATGTTTGATAATTTCAGGTGTTTCTTTTAAGCTTTGTTAGGCAGGATGGGAGCAGCATTTTATTCTAGGGCAAACTTCACCTCCTACTGAGACCAGACTCCTCTATGAATTCTTCATGATGCCTAGTGATTTAGGCTGGTTTATATTCTGGCCAGTGCAAACAGGGATTATTCCTGGCTCTGTGTGGAATCATGGATTCCGTATTCCCTGTACTCTTTTTGGGTGGTTTATGTCCTCCCCTCACATAGTTTCCTTACAGACAAGTATTGTTATTAGTATTTTTATAGGTACTCAGGGGGCACCCTGCAGATCTCTGAAGGTCGCCCTCTGTCGCTCTCTTGTCCGTGATACCCTGCCTTTGAACTTTGGCTACTCTGGCCTTTCCAGAGCCCTAACTCCATCCCCAAGTCTTGGGGGCAGTGCTGGGCTGCACCTCGCCTCCTGCTCCTTGTGTTGCAGCCTGGAGATTTCCCTCTAGGCAGTGAGCTGGGCGGTCATCAGGCTCACTATTCGTTCCTGGTTTGTCAGGATCGCTGTCGTTCACTTCTTCCTTTCCAGTGTCTGTAAAAAGGTGTTTCGTATTTTTTGCTTCCTTTTTTTCAGTTGTTTTAGATGGAAGGGTGACTTTGGCTCCAGTTTCTCTATCTTGACCTGCAGTGAAAATCTCCAATATTATAATTTTTTGTTTGTTTTGAGTCAGGATTCAACTGGTTTACTTTTTGCAGTTTTTGGATATGAGTTTTTTGATACTTTCTTTTCTATAGGTTTCCCCCTTGATCTCCCTTTCTAATTGTTTGTTGAAGAGTAAAGATTATTTTTCCTATGCATTTCCCATGCTCTGAATTTCATTGATTATTATATCCTGTGAGGTGGTTTAGTATTTCCTCTGTCCACCTTGTGTGCAAGTGGTAGCTGCAGCTAGAGCTAATAGTCAGGCTTAATTATTTTGGCCACACTATTTAATGCATATACTTTCAGCAGGGGTGCGTGATAACTGCTTGTCTCGTTTTTGTGTGTGCATGGTGGTAGCAGCCATTATACTCAATGGTGAGATCCATTAATTCATTGGAAGTTGAAAATAGTCATATTCTGTTTCTTTTAAGCTTCCTTCCATTTCTGGCTGGACTGTTTCTATGTGGAGAACCTTTTCCTCGTCTACTACGGGTTGTGTGGTACAATTTGAGTAGCATCATCAGCATAAATGCTTGGCTCTCTGTGTTCATTACTGACTTTAAAAAGGAGTTGATTCTCTAGCATCCTCCAAGACTGAGCATTTGGCTTTCTTTTTAGTATCAACATAAACACATGCCTTTAATGCTATTTAATGGGCTTTACTCCATTGTAGTTACTACCTTTTTTGATACTTAAATGTTTTCATCTCTGACCAGTGGTAGTGTTGTTAAATTGGCTCTTACATCCTTTTTGTACAATTCCTTTCATCACTGAGCATTTCCTTGCTTTTGTTCTAGGTCACCTTGTACATTTCCTGCCTTAGACTGAGAATGAACTAGTAGGAGAAAGGAAATTGGATGACTTCAGAGGGTCTTTGTGGGCAGAATTTTTAGCACTTGGAAGCTAGTATGGAAAGCAGTTAATATGGCTCATACGAGGGCTTTAGACATGACTAGTGACATAAAAATATTTATCAGCTAAGCTTCCTATTTCAGACATTAACTGTTTTGCTTTGTAGTTATGTAAGTGATTCTTTTCTTATTTTGTAGGCTTTGCCAATCAGTCAGAAGATGATCAGGTGAATGTAATGGGTTTTCGCTTCTTAGGAGGTTCCCAAGTTACTCTTCTTGCTTCTAAAACTTCTCGTAAGTAACACCATGGTATTACAGCTTTTGAAATTTCCCCTTAAGTACACTGCATCAACATCAATATTAAGTAATATTTATGTAAATTAAGGAAATTTAAGTAATATTATGTAAATTAAGAAATATTATGAATTGAAAACATTTAACTTTCATCAAAATCAGTGGATTCTGGAAGACTCCACTGAAGAGTTTTCTACAAGATTTGAGGGAAATGCCATGACTGGTGTGGCTCAGTTGGTTGGGCGTCATCCCACCAAGCAAAAGGTCACTGGTTTGATTCCTGGTCAGGGCACATGGCCTACGTTGTGGGTTTGGTTCCCAGTTGGGACTGTGTAAGAGGCAACTGATTGATGTTTCCGTCATACATCGATGTTTCTCTCCCTCACTTTCTCCCTTCCCCTCTCTCTAAAAATAAATAAATAAAATCTTTAAAGATTTGAGGAAAATGATTTTCACTTTAGATTTCTATATCCTGCTAAATTGTTCATTAGTAGTGAGTGCTCAGTAAATACATATTCTCAATGTCACAAGCAAGGTTAAGCAATTGCAGACAGCAAATTTGTGTAGTCTCAAGTAGGCCTTTGGAATTGGAAAAGATAACTAATACACTGAAAGATTATCCTGAAAAATTTTAACATGCCAGAGAGAGTGATTGAATTTCATACAGTCAAATTAATTAATTAATTAAGTTTTTAAAAAAATAAGGTCAAGTTTAAAAATCCTTTGCTTGTCTCTGGGTTATTTTGCTTTCAGGTATAATGAAAACATTGTAGTCGTGCATATGAATAAGAGTTGGGCCTTGTAAAGGCTTTTTTTTCTTCTTTTTTTGCATATGCCATATTTAATCTTTTTCTTTACTTGTTTAAATCAAATTTATTGGGGAGACATTGGTTAATATGTTACAAGGGTAGGCCAAAGTAGGTTTACTGCTGTTCATGTGGAAAATAGTACAATAATTAATAAGTAATAATACAAGAATAACCATTGTTTCTTGTACTCACAACTGTAGATTACTTTTGCCAACCCCTGTATATAAGTTTCAAGCACACAGTTCTTCGGTACACCATCTGTACATTGCACTGTGGGCCCACCACCCAAAGTAGTCTCTGTCACCATGTATTTGGCCCCCTTTACCCTCTTCCTGCTCCCCCCTCCCCTTCCCCTCTGGTGACCACCCTGCTGTGGTCTGCGCCTATGAGTTTGTTTTATTTGTTTGTTGCTTTCTGTTTTATATCTTACAGCATAAATACGCTTGAAACATGTTACCTATCTTCAGAAACAAAGAAGGGGAGATGCTTGCCCTTGCCTCTGTTCATTTTGCATTTAGCTCCTGGACTAGTGGGGGTACAAACGGGTAGAGAACCCATAATAGTCCACTTTAGGTGCTGCTGAAGCCCAAAGGAATGATCCTTAAGAGAGATCATTTGTAAAGGATCTCAAAGGCTGAGGAGGAGGTTAGTAGGTGGAGGGCATTCCACAAAGACGAAAAGCTATCTTTAGATGCTTGATAGGGCATGGGGTTGTAGAAATCAGTGAAATTTCTTCCACGTTGTAAATTTTGTATAGTAGGGGCTCTGTGATAGCTTTTCAGTGAAGCCAAACATTTTAGGGGTAAGTGTAATGATTAAGTCCAAAGTCACCTGAAACCTACCCTGCGCACTGGAAGCCCTTGAATGTATGTAGTGATTCATCAATATATTACTGCTTAATATTTATCTTTGAATTTCTTAGCAATATTATCAAGGGACAATGGCCAAATTCTATTAATCCAGCTTGGGAAAAGCCTTTTGAAAAGTAAATTTAGAGAAATCATCTATAGTTTCCACTAATATTGGAGAGGTTGTGTATTTAGAATATTATACTAATATCTACTGAAATTGTTTATATTACTTTCTCAAACTTTTTGATTTAAAAAGCATTCATCTGCCTTTCCAGCTCACATTTAAAAATTTCCACATAACATAAATTATACTGATGCTTTGTTTATGACATGAATACAAACATTATTTATATTGATGAACTTCAGATGTTCTGACATGAATAGACACTGACGTGCTGCATTTCCGTGCCCTGCTCAGTGAAATCCGTTCCTGTCTCCGTTTGTAGTGGAGTGGAATGGCGATTGACTGGGCTCCAGTCATCCAAATTTGTTTCGTTTGGAAGCCGGAGTGGTTATTTCCACTGAGCTGCTGTTACAAGATGCAGAGGAAGAGATAAAAAAATAAATTGAATGTTCATTTTGGAAGCTATTTTAATTACCAGTATTGTAAGGGGTATTTTAAAATAAAACTTTCTTCTTTCATGTTATATTATTATAAATAGATTTTTATTTCTTCTTTCCATGAAATGTATACTCTGGAAAGTCTCCAAGGCAATGTTAACCATTTTGGAACACAAATACTGAGAAAATGCTTAATAATCAAAATAATGCCTTATAAATCTTTGAGTCATTCATTCTTGTTGATTTTGGGGCATCTGAAGAAAATGAACTTAAAAATAATTGTGTTTATATTTCTGAATCCAAAGTATAATTATAAACTTTCATTGTAAAAAATATAGTTTTCTTTCTTTCCTGCATGTATTAATGACAATAAGAAAATAACTGAAGCCAAATATGTTACAGAAAATATTAAATCCATTTAAATGTTAATTGTTTTTATAATTCATTTATTTGGTGGCATTTATGCATTTTACTTGGCCATAGTGGTATACTTGTCTTAGTCCACTTGGGCTTCTATAACAAAATACCATAGCTTGGGTGGCTTTTGTTCGAGAAAAATGTGTTTCTCTTAGTTCTGGGGGATGGTAAGTCCAAAATCAAGGTTGGTGTCTGGTGGAGGCCTGCTTCATGGTTTGTAGATGTCTGTCTTTTTGCTGTGTCCTCACATAGCAAAGGGGCAGGGGGCGCTCTGAGGTCTGCTTCAGAAGGGCACTCACCCCATTCCCGAGGGCTCCACCCTCATGACCTAGTCATCTCCCCAAGGCCCCCTCCAAACACCATCACCCTGGGCCTTAGGGTTGAACACAGGAAGTTGGGGGGATATAAACATTCGGTCTTAGCAAGTAGCTGCTGGATATCTAGAATTTTATTTACATTTGGATTTTTTATTGAGTTTTAGTTGTTTTACTTGTTTAATTCCATGCTTTTTGTATCAGATCATTTTATTTTTTGACCATTTTTTGAACATCTAATTGTGAATGATCTAAATTTTATAATTCAAAGATAAATCACATTTATATAGGTCTTTCCCATGCAGGATTATATTTTATCACCATGCCAATGTTGTGAAGTATGTTTTCTTTTCCCCTTTGTGTATACGAAGACATTAAAGATTGGATAATTTATTTGTATTGAAGTCACAGATTTAAAAATTTACTAGATTTTAAGGTATGCTCAGAGGGTAATGAGACCTGAGAAACGGAAATCTCTCCCCGCCTTAATGTAATGCCTAATGTAATTGCTACACCTGCCACCATCTGTCACCTGGACCATGGTTATAATGTCCTCACTGTGAGCCTGTTCCTGCCCCTTTCCAATTCATTTTCTACTTGGCAGCTCTTGTAATCAAAACAAAGAAACACAAATTATGCCATGCTACTCTACAGCATAAAGTCCTTTGTGTTTATGATAATATCTACCTCTTTACCAGCCCTTAAAGGTCTTTCCGTATGTTCTGGCTCGGCCTGACACCCTGCCACCTCTGAGGGCACTCTCTTCCTCACGCTGGCCTGCGTCTGACCTTTCTTAGTTCCTAGAATCTGTCGGACTTTGTCTGCTCAGCGGTCTTTGAGCTTGCCGTTCCTTCTACCTGTACTATACTTCTCATTCTTAAGGCTCAAGCTTTATGCGCAAAATGATTAGGAATGGGGTTTGGACTCACAATTGATAGTTTAAATCCCAGCTCCTGCTTACAATTAGTCTGAATGACTAGAAAATTACTATGCCCACAAACAGGGATGAAATAGTACAATTATAATATGTAAGAATCAAATGAGATAATTGCTAAAAAGCATGTAGCCATTTCTTGGTACACTGTTAAGTGCTAGGTAAATTTTAGCTGGTAACACTGTTTTCATCATTGTCACGTTAGTTCTGCCACTGATGACAACTTCCCAGTGTGGCTTTCTCTGACCACAGTTATCTCAGGAATGAACTCCCACTAGTTGTAACCACAGTACCCTTTTCTGTTTCCTGCAGCATTGTCCTTTCAAAAGTTGTAACTACTTATTTGTCATTCACCTGTTTGTTTTCTGCCATTCTCACTAATATGATGACCAGTATATGTTATTTCCCATTGGCTCCCCAGCATTTACCACTTAACAATAGTGTTTGAATGAATGAGTAGGTGCAGTGTTACCTCGAATCTTCTTGGGAGTACCTACTGAAGACAATCTTGCATTCTGGCACTTTCACAGAGGAGACTGCATTTCATTTCTTTCCTTTTCCCTTTGCGTTGAACCTAGTGCACATGACTTTTCTGGCTTTTATTTTTTAAATTTTTTTCTAAGTTTCAATGAATTTTTGGGGGTGACATTGGTTAATAAAATTTTATAGGTTTCAGGTTTATAATTCTATAACACATCATCTGTATATTATATTGTGTGTTCACCACTCAAAGTCAAGTTTCCTTCTATCTCTGTTTATCTACCCTACCCCTTTCCCTCTGGTAATCACCATACTGTTGTCTGTGTCTATAAGTTGTTGTTTTTTGGTTAATCCCTTCACATTTTTTACCCAGCTCCCACCCCATGCCGCTCTGACAGCTGTCAGTCTGCTCTCTGTATCTATGAGTCTGTTTCTATTTTGTTAGTTTATTTTGTTCATTAGATTCTACATATAAGTGAAATCATACGGTATTTGTCTTTCTCTGACTGGCTTATTTCACTTAGTATAATGTTCTCCAGGTCCATCCAGGCTGTCACAAAAGGTAAGACAATTTTCTTCTATTTTTATGGCCGAGTACTATTCCACTGTGTAAATGTACCACAGGTTTTAATCTACTCATCTACTGATGGGCACTTGGGCTACTTCTAAATCTGGGTTATTGTAAATAATGCTGCAATGAACGCTGGGCTGCATAGGTTCTTTTGAATTGGTGTTTCAGGATTCTTAGGGTATAATCCCAGCAGTGGAATCACTGGGCCATAAGGCAGTTCCATTTTAGTTTTTTGAGAAAATTCCACTCTGTTTTCCACAGTGGCTGCAGCAGTCTGCATTCCCACCAACAGTGCATGAGGATTCTCTTTTCTTTACATCCTTGCCAGCATTCGTTATTTGTTGATTTATTGGTGATAGCCATTTTAGCAGGTGTGGGGTGATATCTCATTGTGGCTTTAATTTGCATTTTTCTGATGATTAGTGACATTGAGCGTCTTTGCATCTGTCTATTAGCCATGTGTATGTCTTCTTCAGAGAAGTGTCTATTCAGATCATTTGCCCATTTTTAAATTGGATTGTTTGTTTTTTTGGTGTTGAGTTTTATAAGTTCTGTATACATTTTGGATATTAACCCCTTATCAGATGTATCAGCAAATATGTTCTCCCATTGTTTGGGCTGGCTTTTCCAGTGCCATCAGTTCTCAGGGCTAGCTGATTCGGCAGGTGAGTTGTCCCGCCCTCCTCAGCAGATTCTGACATCCCGTGCGGGGAGTCCTGGCACTCTTGTGGAAAGTCCCAGAATCAATGAGAGCAGTTCACTCTTCCCCCATTATTCCGTCTTTCCAGGTCTACCATGAGCTCTTGAGGGCCAAGGCTCTTGCTTTATTAGGATTTTGTCTCCAGCATCTTGCACTGAATTATATTAGTGAATGAAAGAGTAAATAAATACCTGTCCCAGTTTAAAATGTCAGCTCCCAAACTTAGCTTGTATGGGACCCTAGATCTAGCAGATTCTACTACTGTGATTTGTTAGCCCACCCCATCACAACTGGGATCTCTGTTTCTCTTCTAAAGCATGACACTTTTAGTGGCATTTACAGAGAAAGCTAAAAGCTGTTATATCTGGCCTTGGTATTAATATCTTTGATGGGAGAATTGAGGAAAGCATCTGATCAGCACCATGGGCAGAATTCAGCGCCCACAATAAGGCAGTGAGGGGAGGGCTGGGGGAGCTCTCTGGGGAATGGCGTGACAGTAGAGGGGACCAGGGGCTTTGCTGTGTACTGTGGTGGCCATGCCATACCCAGTATATTTTATTCCTTACATGACTGAAAAAGAGGTTGATTGGGGGAATGAGAGAGGCATACTTTTGAATTTTGGCTGAGAACAACAAATGGAAATCCTAATGACGAAGCTCAAGATATAATATGTTCATAGCCTTTGTTGAGTGACCACCAGGACTACAAATCAATACACCCCATGTCCCATGCCATGCTCCTGAAGCAGGAAGACAGAGTTCACTTTGTGCTCCCAGCATTTCTTTCTTCATGAAACTGCACCCACTTCAGCGAATGGTGAATTGAATGGAATGGGAGGCTTAGTCCCGTATCTCAAAAACTGTGTAATCTCTTCGAAGAGACTCATTATAATCCTCTGGGAAGCTCAGTAAGAACACATGGTTGTGTGTGGTTAAGTGCGTGGTGAACTGCAGACATACTAAGTCCCTATGTAAGTTTAGAGAGCTGCAGTTTCAGGAGGTGGCAGAGACTGATGCTGACCTTTAGAATAGCTGGAGTCCCACCCCTGCTCCATTACTAACCGGCCAGGTGAGCTCGCAGATTATTTAACCGCTTCTGTGACTGGATTTATTCTTCCATAAAATGGACATAATAGTATTTCCCCCCTAGGGCTGCTGAGGTGAAACAAGAAATGAATGTAAAGTGCTTAATTTTACATTCATGTCAGCACATATTGGGCTGCTGTCGATGGTGGAGGAGTAAAGATTTCTTGGGGTGTATAAGGGTGAAGCCAGGTCCCGAAGCATAGGGAGGAGTTAGGCAGGTGGGGAAAAAGTGAACAATTTGAAGATCTTTTTTTTTTTTAAAGATTTTATTTATTTATTTTTAGAGAGAGGAGAAGGGAGGGAGAAAGGGAGGGAGAAACAGCAATGTATGGTTGCCTCTCACATAGCCCCCACTGGGGACCTGGCCCACAACCCAGGCATGTGCCCCGACTGGGAATCGAACCGGGGCCCTTTGGTTCACAGCTCGCGCTCAATCCACTGAGCTACACCAGCCAGGGCGACAGTTTGAAGATCTTTGGCTCATAACAAATGAGCTCATTATTCGCCTGTCATGAATTCTAGCTCTGATATTTAAATTGCTTTGTGGCCTTTGACAAGTGTCTGAGGTCTTCTGTGCCTAGTTTTCCTTTTTATTAAAAAAAAAAAAGGTGGTTATAATCACAGTGCTTGGTAGATAGCTGGTGCTCAACAAATACAAGTTCTCCTTCATAGACGTGGTTGTTGCCACTGCTGTCCTCATCATTGTCGTTCCTGCTATCATCATCATCATCGTCACCAGGGGCGGAGATGGACAGGAATTTGGCTCTCTTGTAACTAAGGTTTCAGGGACTGGAGGCAAATAAGATGGATATTTAGGGAAGGGTCTGATTGCAAAGTCTCTCTTCAAATAAAAGAACTACTTGAAAAACAGAAAACTTTGTTTATGATTCCAAGGATTTAAGCTGGCTATAGTGTCCAGGGTATGGGACTCTTTACAGAACAAATTGTATTTCACATCAGTATTCTTTTCCCCCCTACTTTATTTATTTTTTTTTTATGTTTATTCTATTATAGTTTTCCCAGTAATTTTCCCTTTTGTCCCCCTCCACCCAGCCCACCCCTCTCTCCCAGTCAGTCCCCTTTCCCTTGTCCGAGTCCATGACTCAGTCACACATATCCTTTGACTAATCCCTTCCCCTTCCAGATATTTTACAATGTGTATTTTCTTACGTTTTAGGTAAAACTTTTTTCTTTTAGAAGGACCCAAATTTGGGTTTTGTTTTTGTTGATTGCACTGAAACCTGTTATAAGACACATACATAGTAAAATGGACCATACGCTATAGGTTGCCACTGTGACCACATACCTTTGGCATTAAATTTGAAAATGTTAAGTGGCTAATGCAGAAAACCTCAATAACACACCAGAATATTTTAATCAAGCCGGTAGAAATCATTTCCATATTCCACAAAAGAAATCTTTGTCCTTTTTGTTTTGGTATTTGTATCAGAGTTAGTGATTATTTGTGTATTTTCAGCTAGTAGTAAGCATTTTCTTTCATTATTTTTCTCTCTTAGAGCGATATCGCATTCAGAGTGAACAATTTGAAGATCTTTGGCTCATAACCAATGAGCTTATTATCCGCCTTCAAGACTATTTTGAAAAGCAGGGAATCAAAGACTTTGCGTGTTCTTTTTCTGGATCCATGCCCCTTCAAGAATATTTCGAGTTGATCGATCATCATTTCGAGGTGTGTATGGTTCCAGCCCACACGATTCATAATTTTTGAGCACACCAAAGGGAGAGATGCTGCTGCCGAGGTAGGAATTGTCACATGCCCGCTCTTAGGCCACGTGCTTCCCGTTGTTCTTTTGCGGACGGTGGATTTTGTGAGTCCATTCCTGCCCTCTTGCCCGGCTTGTGATCAGTTGCAGACATTTAAGAGGGGCTGCCTGGAGCTAAGCCTGTGGTCTGGCCTCAGAACAGAGCTGATTTAATTCTTCCACATGGGGACTTAACCTCCAACCCCAATAACGCAGTGCTGAAACTATTGGAGCTTATCAGCAGTCGTTTGGCTAACTAATTCTAGCAAGCCACAAATGAGGTGTGATTATAAAGTAAAGTGATTTTTCCTTTTCTTTTTTAACAAGCACACCAGAACTTCTGCACTGAATGAGTGCTAAACACATGTAATATTCTCCAGTATTGGGCATAACGGGCGCTTAGTAAATGGTGAATGGCAAAATGTCAAAATAAACGAGATCTGACAGCAACTTTGTTGCCCGAGTATTTTTACATTTCTTCTTTGGAAGTACTTCCGAGCCTGTTTTGGATTCTCTTGGGTGTCTTGATGGTGTCCAATCTTTATCCTTTGAAGACTGATTTGATATTTGGAAACAGTCCAGAGTCATGTTTTGTGAATGAATTGGACAGTGACAGTGTTTGTTTAAAATTCACTGGGTTCTACTTACATATTTGCTTATAAATACACTTTGAAGGGAATTACAAAGGAGACTTCCAAAAGAATTCTTAACGTCATTCAAGGAAGCATCGGTTTCTAGAGTGACTGCTTTTTAAGAAATCAATAGGTGTTTGCATTTCATTTTATAAACTGTGGTGTGTGTGTGCGTGTGTGAGTGAGAGCGAGAGCAAGAAGTAACGAACATGTCGTGTAACTTGCCAGTCATATGAATATCCTACCTAATTTCTGTCCCTTTCAACATTCCACAGGCATTGACTTCAAGTGATAAAGACTTCTTTTAGTACAGTGTGAACATGCAGGGAAAAACTCAGTGCAAACAATCCAATAAATATTAACATGTCATTATCAAAGAATATTGAGCTTATTTGGGTTTCCCTTATATATGTGATTTGTTATAGGGAAGTATGCTTTTGAGCAAATTGTGGCACCAAAATTGGCAGTTTGGGGACTATATTTAGGAATTTTCAGGGTTGATAACCTTTGCCGTTCCCTAGGGTGTATTTTAGTAAAGTCCTGCGTCGCTGGGGTCTGGCGGTTTACGGAAGAACGGGCTGCGCTGATTGTTCCTGCGCCCGCTTCCAGCACCAGGGCCGGCCCCACCCCGCATGGCCAGGGAGCTTTGTGTGCCGGGTGGCCCAGGAGAGATTTCGAGGATGAATCGGAGCGAGAATAAAGCAGATGTTATTCAGGCAGAGAAAAAGAAAGAGGCCAGGGCGTGGGCACCACTGTGAAAGGAGTGAAAATATGCATCTGAGTGAACCATTTCTTTTTTTTAACCACATAGAATTTTTTCAATACTTTATTGTGTGTGTGCTTGTGTGTGTGTGTGTGCGCCTTTGAGCTTTCACTGTACTCATAAGGGTCTTTCTCATGCTGAGATTATTCAAAAATTCTGATTTTTCTGGTACTTTTATTGTGTCTAAACTTTGGATTCATCTGCGGTTGATTTTGTTATAAATACTGGGGGGTGGGGGAGGTCTTACTCTCTCCCATGTATTTAATTAGTTTTCACAAGGCATTTGTTAAATCATCTATTCTTTCCCCAGTGATACTGGGTGTCTTTACTAAATTTTTATTTGACCTATTCTACTATTTTATCTATGTTTTCATGTACCAAATGCCACTGTTTTAATTCTTTTGACTCTATGATATGCTTGAATTTCTTCATTATCCTTTCAGACTTGTATTGGCATTTTCTGTGTTTACTTTAAGTATGTTTTGTTGTGAGCATTTAACCTGAATTTAAGAAATTCTTCATCATAGCTGCGGCTAAATGGCGAAAAATTAGAAGAACTCTTGTCTGAAAGAGCTGTCCAGTTTCGGGCCATTCAACGCCGGTTGTTAACGAGGTTCAAAGACAAAACCCCTGCCCCCCTCCAGCACCTGGACACCTTGCTGGATGGAACTTACAAGCAGGTGAGTATACTGTCACTGAGAGTTTTCCGCAGCCACGGTCTGTTGATGTTGAAAGGACAAATTGGAGTTTTTTTTTCAGAGTTAGCTTTCCTAGAGGAAAGAAAAATAACTTACTATGTAAACACTAATAACTGCATTGACAATGCCTTTGCTTCTTGAAATCCTCATGGTTATTTGAGAAATCAGCACTTAGGGCAGTCTGCAAAAGCAGTTGGGTGTTGTGGAAAGAACACTGGGCTTGGAGTCCAGAGTCCCTGGTTCTGTGTTAGCTGTGTGGCTTTTGGCAACTCCTTTACCCTCTCAGAACTTCAGTTTATTTCCATAAAATGGGGCAACAACTCACTGTGTTGTCACAAAGATTCTGTTCAACAGTGTATGTGGAAATGCCGGTAAGTTGCTGTACAGACACAGAGCACTGGTTTCTTTGCTGCAGGAGCAGCTACGTGACCCCAACCTGCACCAGTGGGGGTCCCGTTACACATGTCTTCCTCGGTACACTTTTTGTTCTGGTTTCATTATTTCCGCTGTTCCCTCCTCCTTCTTCCCGTCTCTTTGTCGACTGTCTGTCTCACTCTCGGGCCTTCTGCTGTATCTCCCACTCTTGGGGCTGCAGGTAAGCTGAGTCTCATCTTTAATGAGGGGGGATCTTCTCGTGGACACAATGGCAGGGGGGTGTTTAAAGGGATTTGGTGAGAATGTTTGATTTAATGCTTCCCATGTTGTGTTTTTCTCTTTTTGTTGTTCTAGTACAGTTGTCCCCCTTTGCCCGCCATTGCTCCCATCTGCCCCGCCCCCCCTTCCCCAGTCAGTCCCCCTCATTGTCCATGTCCATGGGTCATCTATACTTGTTCTCTAACTAGGCCCTTCGAGACTTCCTTTGTCTTCATACATGTAAAGTGCCGGGGCCTTATTTTTTCTGCTCAGCCTCAGGGCTGAGTTTTTCCAGGATATGTGCTATTACGGAAGAGATGGTCAAAACCATGGGTTTTTACTTGGATCTATAGTTTTAAGTCTCCGTTCTTTTTTAGATGAAAAAGATAATGAATCTGTTTTCAAAAGAGAAATATGAATATTATAAGAAATTTGACTTAGTTTTAATGTACTTTACAACTCAATTTTATTATAAATATTCACATTAAATTATGGTGAGATATTGTTCTGTATTTTCTTTTTAGTAAATTTCACAATAACATGGTTAGTACATGAACGTAATTTCCCCATGAAAGTGACAAGATTAAACGTAGTGCTAAATTCTCCAGCTTGGTTCTTTATTAGGTCCTCAGAAATGTAATCACTTTTATATGTTTTTGTGTTTTCAAACCTTTTGCATTCAGAAATGAAATATTGCTTTGTGAAGTGAAAAAATCCACACTTAGCATCGCAGTGTATGTATTGGTCTACCTCTTCTTTTCTCTTTCCTCTAACAGTACACAGTGGGGCTCCTTCCGTATTCCTGTGCACATCTACTCCCCTGTCTGTGGTGCGGTGGCTACATTGTGTAATACCGACATTCTGTAGTATGGACAAGCCACAGTCTATGAAAGGACAAATCTTAGTAATAGTTTTACTGTTGAGTCTAATGCTGAGAAAAATCCCTTGCAGACAACTCTGCTGTGACCACGCAGGTGTGCGACATGCCTTGCTATCACACACCTTCTGTTTAGTGTAAATTCTTCTTCTCTTTATGCTTTGCCTCGACAGTGGGCATGGTTTGCTGGGCTGGTGGGCCAAGCCCATGAGGGCAGCAATGGTGCTAGGGCCTCACCTACTCTCCCTGGCATGACTGCACAGCGTGACTGTCACTAGATTCTGCAAGTGTGTTCCCAATGCACCAGTTGAAAGTGAGATCGGCTGCCTGTGTGGAATCCTTGTTCTCTCATGTGCAGGGAGTTTTCACTTTTTCTCTTAGTCCTTCTGTGGGTCTTAGTGCTGCTTTTGTGCCCCCGGGTGCGGTAAGGTGAGCACCGTGAGCTGCGCAGTGGGGTTTGCACCCTGTCCTGTTTATCGGCATGCGTCTGGGAGATGCTCTGTTGTCACCAGTCGATGCAGCAGTGACAATGGGCTGATGTGAAAGTGGAAGCAGGAGCTGGCATCCTAAAGCTGGGATGTCAGCTCTCGGAAGGCAGGGGCTTTTTCCTTTTTTCGTCTTTATCACCACTATTCTCAGCATAATATATTTCTTGCCTCGTTATAGGTACTCACTACATATTTGCTCTATGAACGAAAGCTTTATTGGCACTAAGATACTTTCTTGAAATTGTATGCCTATCGCAGACAAGGTTAGCCCCTACAAAGAATGGAGTAGCAGAGAATTCTTTTGGTTCGGGATGGCTTATTCTAAATCCTCAAAAGCCACTAAAACATGAAAACTCTCTTCTCTTTTCCTGAATAATCAGGTAAAATGTCATAGCTAGGAAAGCTTTATAGCTGCACATTCTTGACTGAGAAGATCTTTCCCATTCTTTTCTTATGAGTACATGTGTGCCGGTGTTAAATATGATACAATCGTGTGTTGAAATGCATCTGTGCACATAGGGCATTGTTGGGGTTGAACCCCTTCATATTTTAAGTGTGATGAGAACTAACTGGGCTTTTTCAGTATTAATATATATCCAGAAGCACGAAAAGTTTGATTCTCCTCTTTACCTGTTTACATAATTGTCGAGTCTTTCTCTTGGGAAAGGATTTTTTTTTCCCCCCATAAAACATACTCTTTTAGCAGCTAGGATAGGATATAGAAATGTAGAACTGGAGGGAGTTTGGGGGTCTTATTGGTGATTGGTGATGGATCAGGAACTGCAATGGATTCCAATGAAGTCTTTGAGACACACTGAAAGTGAAGCCCAGGGCCCTTTGTATCCCAGTAATTGGGAAATGCTGAATTGGCCATCGTGTGCGAGAGTTTATATGGTACACTTGTTTGTAACAGAGTCAGGGAAGGCACATACAAGCGTGGGTTCTGAGGTCAAAGTTTGGCTTCCTACCTCTTCACTCAGTGATAGTAGCTATTGTTATTATTTAGGTACCCAAGGGTTTGCTTACTAGATGCAGATGCAGGTAAGGCCAGGGCAGGCGCTATAGAATCTGTGTTCTCGGTGTTTAGGAGAATCTCGGGGTACCACTAGCTTATACAGTGAGCCTGTGAAGGGGGCCTCCAATCTTCCACTGACCTGGAATTAGCAAGAGCCTGTTAGAGAAAGCCGTTGCTTCTTAGGTTGCAGTGGGACATCAGTATTGTTTCCGTAAATACATGCTAGTAAATTCTCTACTGGGGTGTCCAGCCTTTTGGTTTCTCTGGGCCACACTGGAAGAAGAGTTGTCTTGGGCCACACATTGAATACACAAACTCTAAGAAAACTGGTGAGCAAAAAAAAGGTTTTAAGTAAATTTACAATTTTGTGTTGGGCCACATGCGTAGCCATCCTGGGCCACATGCGGCCTGCGGGCTGTGGGTTGGACACCCCTGCTAGGGTTTGAGGTAGCATATCTGATGTGTCCTAGTAGAATGATTAAGAGCTTTGGGTCTAGCGTCAGCTTGCTTGAATGTCAGTCCTGGCTCTGTGACCTGGGGCAAATGACTTCAACAGGCCATCCCACCTGTGGCAATGGCGCCTCCTTCCTAGGGTCATGGTGAGGATTGAAATGTGTAAACACACAAAATGCTTAGAATAGTGCTGGTCCGCAGTAAGCTTGCAACAAATGTTAACTACAGTTTCGGGGACTGTTCTCCGTGTTTATTTGACTAATAAGTTATGCCACCTCAGAAGCGGTGCCATTCATTGATCAGACAAAAGCGGTTATCGAAATACATCATCTCTCTGAAACTGCTGCTCGTCACCCTCACAGATCCGGACCCCAGCTGACAATCAAGAAGAGCCTGTATCCCCAGGGCACCCCCAAACTCCTTTAGCGTACCTACCTGCTTTGGGCAATGTTTGGTTCCAGAGGGAACCCCCAAAAAGGAAGGGGCATCATCAGATCATGGGGTCAAGTGCCCCCTCTTCCCTGAATCCCTGGTTGTTTCAATATTTAACTGAAAGATAATTTGATTGTTATTTCACTCTTTCTTTCTTTGCTTTCCAGTGAGGTGCAGCATTTTAAAAATGTTAGTTGGCCATTTGTATTTTTTCCTTGTGATTTACATATGTACGTCCTTTCTATCAAGTTGTTTGCCTTTTTCATGTTATTTTGTGAATATTAGAAGTTGCAATCTTTTATCATTCTTTGTCATTCATAAAAAATGTATTTTGTATGTAAGGAATGTAATCTTTCTTCACATATAAAAAACTTTTACTAATTTGTCATTTGCCTTTATTTTAATTTATAATGTTTTTTGATGTAAAATTTTAAAAGTATTTCATATAAAATCTATCCATCTTTTTTCTTTATGTTTCTCTGTCTAGGAAAGCCTTTTCCATGCCAAGAGTATGTGAACATAGACCTATAATTTATTCTAACATTTTCCTGCTATCATTCTTTAGACACTTTTAAATCCATGTGGAATGTATTATGCAATTTAGTGGGAATCTAATCTTACCAAAAATGGTGAGCTAGTTGTCTGGGCCCCTGCTTATTGCATAATCCACTCCTCTCCCACTGAATGAAAACCCTACCTGTACCACTCACGGGTTTTACTGTACAGAGAACCACCCCAAACCTTAGTGGCTGCAAACAACGGCACCTCATGATTGTTCACGCGTGTCTGGGATCAGCTGGGCAGTTCTGTTCATCTGAGGCCCACTCGGCTGACTTTGACCTGCCTCACCCATGTCTCTGTGGTCAGCTGGTGGCTCAGTGGGGGACCAGGTGGCCTACCACGCACCGGCTCACGAATTTGGCAGTTGGCTGACAGTTAGGTGGGATGCCTGTGGGCTCGTTCAGTTGGTATCTGTGGGTCCCAAAGCACAGTAATCTCCCAGGCTCGGCCTGTGCCATGTCTCTTGTTCCCCATTGGTTTTGAGCAGCCTGGATCAGCCGGGTGGGGACACAGACGCTGCTTCTCTGCTGGAGGAGTGGAGAATCGTGGGCATTTCCACAATCTACCCTGCTGCTTTTAGCTTACTACAATTCCGTTTGCTACTAAATTAGCAAAATGTTTTCCAAGATAATTTTTTCACCCTTTCCTAACTCCTTGAATGTAGGTTTCCTGTACTTTTGACTTTTCAACCTAGAGTTTTGTTGTCATTAAAATCATGTCCATGTATAATCAGTTGTGGTCCATGGACTTTATAATTAATTAGGTTTGTCAAGAGGTGTTTAAAGCGAACAGAGCATCTGTGTTGTTTCCAGGCTAATGAGACCATCTGAAGGAGCTCACGTGCTCAGTTAGGGTTGTAGTTTCAGAGGTGGGACCTGCTATCCAGTCTCCTTGTAATCCTCACCTTCGCCCGTCCAGGGCGGGCCTCGCGGACTCTAGAGCCCTGTGTTTGGTTTCATGCTCTGTGGCAGCCATCTTGAAATTCTTCAGACTTTCCAAACAAGAGACCCGTATTTTCATTTGGCACTGAACACCACAAATAAGGTCGGGGGCCCTGGCTCTGTCAGGGTACTCATTTCTGATGAGTCGAGCAAGATGACCGAGACCTACGACAGCGAACCGAGTTCAAAGACGCAACAGCGTTTAAAGGCAGGGTGGCTTTACTGCCACTGCCCCCAAACCACCTGGAAGCTCCCCCAAGATGAAGAAAAAGGGGTGCAGTGGGCGTCAGTGAGAGCTCGAGGGCTTCTTTCTGGGAAAGACGTCTTGGTCACCTGACAACGAAGTGACAAGTGTTGTCTCATTTAGGAACGCTGCCCTGCGACTAGCCATCTGTAGGCATGTTGTAGGATGCTGCCTCTTTTCAGACTTCCAACAGGCAGGTCCCTGGCGTTGAGATCCAACATCACTAGTTGTGAGTCTTGGTGCTCACGGGGGTCAGCCAACCGCTTTTCGTCTGCTTCTAACTGCGAGCCAGTTCCTGTGCCCTGTCTCTTTGAGTGGGTGGTGGCCCGAAACCCACATCCCCACATTGCCATTGCACTCTCACTGCCACTCTGTCTTGCATAGTATCAGCCTGCTGTCCCATCGCACGTCCCGGGGGCACCAGCCCAGTGCCCCTCACGGAGGGTGGCCAGTGGCTGAAGTGAGGAGAGATGACCAGGGAAAGCTCTGGGAAAGCACCCTGTGATTTGCACCCGGGAAGGGGCTGGCCCCCAGAGAATGAAGGTTCTCCAGTTGCTCACCACAATTTCAATACTTTATTCCAGAATTTTGGGTAAGAGCTTCCTTTTTGAAAGCGTGTTCACCTTCTGGCTTTAGAGGCATAATGCTAAAAGAAAGTAAGCATGTCAAGAATTTCTTTTTTCAGCAGTGAGAAACCTAAATACCTTCATCTGTAGAGCTGGAACACTGCCTTGTCAACCATCTGAATGCAGTTTTGGATGATCTAAGACAGGGATTAAGGGGAGAGAAGGGCAATTCATGTTTACTGAGCATCTGTTGCATCCGAGGCAAACTTTATGCATGACTTTATTTAATAGTCACGGTCATTTTGTGAGGGTGGCGTTGTTGTTCCCATTTTTTGGAGGAAGAACTTAAACTCCGAGTGGAGTTAGGCAGCTTGCTCGGTGTTACAGATCGTGAGCAATCCATTCCAGGGTCCGTGCTTTGCTAACTCATGTGGCATTTTTATTTAATCATTTCCAGGTGGAACATAGACATCCTAGGTTTCTTTAGCAAAACCACAGTCAGGTTAAAGAGGAAGGAGATTGGTGCAAACTCCTTGTACATCAGCCTGGTGTATACTTGGGAGCACCCAATGTTCACCGCGTGTGCCCCTTTCACCAAGGGAACACGTTTCTGGAGCGTTCCCCAGAGTGCACGTCACCTCTGAAACCCGAGGATCAGGGGAAGAGGCAGCTTTGTTAATTTGTTAACTTACACTGACGTTCAGCTTTCTTTGCCATCAAATGCTAATGCTTATTGCATTTGGCAGAAAAGCTTTGGAAAATAAGTTCTCTTCATGTTGTAAAATTTTCACGTACGTTTGTTAGGACGGTTGGTTGAATTGAAACAGAGGAAAGTTAGACTCGCCCTCCAGTTTGGCTAGTGTTTTGATGCTTTTATGTGTACTGACGTTTTTTTTTTTCCTCTCCACTTGAACACTGACCCTCTGTTGAGGTAGAGGAAAAATGTTTACTAATCCGAAAGTTTAATTGTGTCAGATGACATGTGTGTGATGTAATGACTGATAGTCACTCATGTTCTAGAAAGGCACTTGGCTGATTTTTCCCCTGTGCAGAACAGAGGCTGTATGAGGCATAATTTTAAACAGAGATCCTGTGGTTTGGATTTGCTATTTGTTACTTCTTCTGTACTTAAAACTTCCTTCCAATCTGTTTATTTGTATGGAATTGATATAGAAAAATCATTTGAAGTCACGCAGGAGTCTGAGAGCTTTTCGGTCCGTGACTTTTAAAACGGGTGTGATTTTGGCGGATAACACAAGGGCAACGTGAGGACGCCGTCGGGGGTGGACTCCCCTCCGTGCCTGGCGGGAGAGACAGGCCACGGGGCAGGGCTGCACTTGTTTTTCCTCTGCCCACTTGAGAGCTAGAAGGAAGCTCTTTTTCTGAAGGAGAGAATAAACAGGTCAGAAAGGGGGGGACACAGAAATCTGCAACCACATGTTTTGTGGTGAATGGGAGAGCTTTTAAAAAAAAAAGATGGCTAAAAAGAGAAGTTCGTATGTATTTATACCCCATAATCCTACCCTTGCATACTTACCTAAGAAAATAGTTCACAAAGGAAAAATGCCTTCATCAAGTTGTTTATTTAAAATATTGGTCACAAATATTGGTGAGAAATTAGAAGCCAGCTTTTCATAGTTGGAAAATGATTAAGTTATTATAGTAATACCATTTGATATACTATCATTTCATGTCATTATTTAAAAAACAAATAATATGAACATTTCTAGTAATTGAAAAACACAGATTAATATATAGTAACAAATAATGAATAGATGGATCTAAAATAGATAAGAATGCAAAATTTGAAGGGAAAACAAAATTAAAAATGATGTACTTTATATCCTTTTTTTTTAAAGATTTTATTTATTTATTTTTAGAGAGGCAAAGGGAGGGAGAAAGAGAAACATCAATGTGTGGTTGCCTCTCACGTGGCCCTCACTGGGGACCTGGCCCACAACCCAGGCATGTGCCCTGACTGGGAATCGAACCTACGACCCGTTGGTTTGCAGCCCATGCTCAATCCACTGAGCTACACCAACCAGGGCTTATATTCTTAAACAATCTTTAATGTTATTGTGATCATAATTTAATAAGCATGAAAATAATTTTTTCACAATATGGGAATGTACTTAATACTACTGAACTCTACCCGTCAAAATGGTTAAGATGGTAAATTTTGTAGTGTTTGTGTTTTACTACAATTAAAAGGAATAATAACTTTTTGAAAAATGGGATATGGTCCCAAATTCCTGGTTTTTATTAGTATTTTCTGTGAGAAGTTCTCTCTCCTGTACATACCTTAGAAACTCATTTTTCTAGTTCCCTCATGGTCAGCACTTGGAATGACCATTCCGTGCATAAGTTAGTTTATTCTTTATGTGCTTGAACGAACACAGGAATAAGGGGGTGGTGTCTTGCTGACGTTAACCTCACTAGTCCCTTAGCCAAATGAGAGAAGTATACAAAACTCTTCCAAAACTGTGTAACAACTTCTTCATCCAGGTCGGAGTGCAGCCTTGTATGTGATCTCAAAGTGTGTTCCTTACTAGTGCCTCACTTGTATTCAGTGTGCATCTGTGTGTGTGGCTGTGCGGTCTAGCCTAACAGAAGTGTCCTCGAAGCCACAAGTATAAGCTGTATATGTAATTTTTAGTTTGCCGGTAGCCACATTAAAAATGTAAAATGAAACAAGTGAAATTAATACTATCATTTCAACATGCAATCAAATAAAAATGGTTAATGAGATTTTTATATTTTTTCATAGTGAGTAAAGTAAACATGGTTTATTTTACACTTGCAACATATTTCAAGTGCCGAATACCCACAGGTGGCCTGCCGTGGCTCCCGCAGCGGCCATTACAGTCCAGCTACCGGTCGTTGTCAGCTCCTCACTTTATGTTGCTTCTTGTCATGTCTCTTTTCTTGTTTTTTTCTTCCCTTTAGTTCTTTTAAATTCTTGTTTATGATAAGACCCGGTGCTTTTCATGCACTGGGTGTGAACAGCAAGCCATGGGAAGCACTCTTGGATGGTTGGGGGACTCCCAGAACCTTCCCTCACATACACGAGGTCTTCAGGACTTCCA
>PVJI01013488.1:0-47587 GCA_004026765.1 Micronycteris hirsuta
CTCCTCCCGGAGCGCAGTTCAGCGGTCACGTGTCAACAGTGCTTTGACTCGGGACTTCCACTTTTAGAAATTTATTCTAAAACATAATCAAGGAGGCAGATGTTGCTTTGTGTGCAAAGATGTCGATCATGGCATTATTTAGGGAGAATTGGAAATAAAATGTCTAAAAATAGGTGAATGGTTCAGTCAATTACAGTGCATCGTCAGGAAAGAGCATCGGAAGCCTTACCAATCATGCTTTGAAAACAGTTAACACGGGAAATGTCAGGCTGTCACGTTCAGTCAAAAGAATAGGATACAAACCTGTGTGCTAGACAGTCTATTTGGTAAGAAACAAAATAAATATAAATCGGAAAAAAATGGCGGTCTATGGTAAGACTATGGGTTTCCTTTTCTAAGTGTTTCTGTATTTTCTAAATCTTATGCCATGGATGTACAATATTTTTATAATCAGAAAAAATAAGCATTACATTGAAAAAGAAAAGAAAGGCCTAAGAAGGGCTGAGGTAACTCCATGCTGGCACCCGGAGCACGCACACACGTGCTTGGGGCGCACTGCAGCCCACCTGGCCTTCCAGCAGCTCACCGACGTCCTTGTGAATGACGCAGAGCCACTGCGGATAAGAAAAGTCCAGTACAGGTGAACACATCTTTAGCCAGTTTTAGATTCACCTTGCTCTTCCCCAGAACCACTTGGGGCTGCTGTCACGGACGCAGTCCCTCACCACTGAACCACCTTGCTTTTTCTCACATTCTTCAGTGCTTCCTGAAATGATGTTTTCAAGCAGGTCCCCCTGTGTTCTAAACCATGCCCTCCTTCGGTCACTCTGTATCCAGATTCTGCTGCCGATAAAGTACAGCAAGGTCCAGGATGGCCACTGCCCCTTTCCCAGAGAAAAGCAAAACACCAGGCAGCCTTACCTCAGTTGTTTAGAGGCAGGGCCCCCTCAGTGGGTGATGTGCTCCTGCCACTGGCCCGGGCCTCACTCTTCCCACCCCAGGCGGAAACCCCAGACGGGAGAAGGTCAGGCACTGATGCAGGGGTGGCAGCACCCTGCTCCTTTCTGTGGGAGGCAGGGCCCAGCTTTGGGTAATGCTATTTCCAAGAAATCCCGGGACCTGCAAGGGTCCAAAGGTGGACATCAGAATGAGGAAGGACCTCTCTTACACTCAACAAATAGTTTGGGACTCCAGGGAGGTTGGCAGGGGAAGTGAAGGTTCAGATTACTCAAATATCTCAAGAGCGTCTGGTAGGAGAGGGGTCAAACCTAGTTTACGTGTGACCTTAATGATGGAACCTGAATGAGTGGGTAGAACCCACAGACAGACACATTTCAACTCAATACAGAAAGTCCCCTGGTTTTGAACATGATGTGGTTAAATATTTTGATCGATTAATATTTGTACATGGTCAAACACTCAAAAGATACAAAGGCATATAATTGAAAAGAATGGTGTCTTCCCATGTCTGTCTCTCCCCCGATGCCTCTGCCGCTCCCCCCTCCACAGCAGCCAATATTAGCAGTTTGTATACTTTTCCAGAAATAGTGTATGGTTTTGTATAGTCTATCTACAAGCGTCCTATAAGCACACAATATAGACTATTCGCTATATAGTCTTTTTTCATTTGCACTGTTTAAGATTATTCTCCATTACTCCATATAGTGCTACTCCTTTTTTCCTTATTCTTTTTAATACATTATGCAACTCTTCGTATGACTGGACTATAATTTATTAAACCCTCCCCCATTAGTGAGCCTTTAGCCGGTCTCCAATCTTTTGTCATTATATAAAACACTGCAGTGAACATCCTCGTACATGTGGAACATAGGTATAAATATCTCTGTAGAGTTAATTCCTAGAACTGGAATCTGTGGGTTAAAAGATTTTTTCAACATTAAAATGAAAAAATATTTACTAATATTACGCAGTTCAAAATTCAGAAGACACTAAGGGTACATAAGTGAAAAGTCTGACTTTCACCCCTGTTCTTCAGCCTCAAGTTCTAGTACCCCAGTCAGCCGCCGTAATCATTTTCATGCGCATTCTTAAAGAACTAGTTCCTTCTGTTTTTAAAAATACAAGTGGTAGCATGTCATATTCATAATTCTGTGCCTTGCTTTAAAAATAATTAACAATATACCGTATCGTGAAAATTGTTCTCAATCAGTAGTACCCAAATAGTTTTCTTTCTCTTTTTTATGTTTACCTGGCCTTCCATTAAGTGGATGTGCCATAATCGGTGTGTTCCTGAATAGTGGACGTTCGGGTTGTTTAAAATGCTTTGCTGTTGGTACACATTTATATTTTCTCAGAGAATTGTCAAATTCCCCTTCACAGAGATTGTACCAATTTGCACTCCCACCAATGAAGCGTAAGGGTGTCTTTTCCCGCACCTTCAACTTCACAGTGGGTTATGCAGCCTCCTGGTCTTCGGCACTGCGATAGGTAACACGTTACACCTCAATGCTGCCTCCATTTGGATTCCGCTTAGGGATGAGGTGGAGCATCTCTGTAGGTGTTTAAAGCCATTTATAATTGCTTTACCATAAACGGTCTATTCCTATCTTTTGCCTATTTTTCTACTAGTTGCTAGTCTTTTAATAATTGATTTTTAGAAACTTTATGTAGCATAAGGATATTACCCACTTGTTTGCCATATATATAGCAATAATTCTTCCTAATTTTTATGTATCTTTTTAACTATGTTTATAGTGTTTCCCCCCATGAGGGATTTTTATTTTTATATAATAATATCTATTCATCTTCTATTTAATGCTTATGGCCTTTTCTGCTCAAGGTTAAATCATTTCATATTTTCTTCTAGTATTTTTATGGTTTCACCACGTAACTATTTAATTCATTTGGATTTTATTTAGGAATAAAGAGTAAGATATAGGAAGAAAGATAGGGAATCGGCTCTTTTATTTTTCCAGATGGTCATATACTTTATTTAAACTTTAGAGCCTTTCGAGGGTCAGGGTCATGTGTGATTCATCCCTGGGTCCTCCGTAGCACCTCTCACTAATAATCACCAGCACTCAGCGAGCACTTACTAGGGTCAGGATGTTCACACATCCGTGTGCTGAGTGACTCCTAAGCCCTTCCACTTCCCAAGATGCAACTCCCCTCCCAACACAGGATCACCTTATACCCTTTCCCCTAGGGCCCCAGTCAGTGTTACTTGAATGAATGAATACATTTGCATATACTTCATTTGGGCCACATCCTGATTTGTATGAATAACGAAGAACAATTCATAGAACCCAGTCAAGCCAAGTAGATGCCCCTGCACATCCGGCATGGGGTTGAGCCATTGCACTGGACTAGCTCAGTCCTGCCATTTACCTCTGACTTCCAAACAAACAGGTTCACTCTCGTGTGCTTCCGTTTTCCTCATCTGTGAAACGGGATAGTAATACCTAGTTCAGCGGAGTATTGTGAGGGTCAGATGAGATATTGTCTACATTGGGGCTTTGGAGGACATCAAGGTGGTGTGCCCTAAGAGATTACGATTCAAGTGTGGATAGTGCAGATGCCGTTAATGGCACGCCCCTCACATCTCTTCTTGGTAGGACTGAGAGAAGAGGGGACGGCTGAACAGAGGACAGAGTTGTGGGAGAGGTGGGGGCGATAAGCAGCTATTTCTGTGCTTCAAGTGACCATCCTTTCGGCATAAACTAAAATTCTCGCTGGAGCCACACTAATGGACACATTAGTATCAGTTGACAAAAGTACCATGTGCTCTGAAATGCTCTCCCATTAAGCTTCATGGGAAGTGGCAGGAATTCATAGTCCATTACAGGAAATCTGCCATGATTTTAGCCTCTAGTAAAACACACTCCTAGATCTCCTAGGCCCTGGAAGGTTAAGCTACGCCTCCAACTACATGATGATGCACAAAACATCACTTACTTTAAAGAGAAGTCTTTCTGTAAAGTCAGGTTATCCTTACCTGTCACTACTAGGATCATAAAGTCATCTTTAAAAAAAGATTTTTTTAATCCTCACCCAAGGATATGTTTATTGACTTCAGAGCAAGAAGAAGGGAGAGAGAGAGAGAGAGAGAGGAAGAGAGGGAGAGAGAGGAATCGATGTCAGAGAACCATCTATTAGTTTCCTCTCCTACGTGCCCTGACCAGGGGTCAAACCCACCTTTTGGAGTGCTGGACGATGCTCCAACTAACTGAGCCACCTGGCCAGGGCAGCATCTTTTATTTTTGAAAAAATAATATATGCCTTCATAATGGATTTTTTTCCCACTTTGGCTGTCTGGTTTCAAACTAATCAGTATGTATAACAGTCATTAATCAGCATTCAGGTGATGAAAACACATCGTTTCTCCAGTTCCATGAATATGTGATTTTTCATCATTCACTACCCTAAATTCATGGTACCTTCAGCATTCCTCTGCAAAATGTATCATCTCTTTTCATGTCAATCAATGTGTATAAAAAAGGAAAAAAATGAAAAAGAAGAAAGACCCAAGCTCCACAAACTGAAAGAAAAGGCAAACTTAAAGTGTCCTGATGTGGGAGTTCCTATAACAATAGCTCCTTTTTATGGAAAGTCTGCCACACCCCGATCACACAGTAGGTATTGGTCCTTATTATTTAACTGAATCCTCACAGCATTCCTTAAGGTCAGTGTTATCTCTGTGTTGTGACATGAAAACTGAAAGGTTACACTAGTTGTCCAAGGTCACAAAGCTAGCAAGGGCTGGAGCTGGCATTCCAGCCACGTCGGACCCCGCAGCCCAGATCCTTTCCAGAACATCCCTCTGCTTCAAAGACGAGACGGAACACAACGTCGCAGGGCACAGCACATAGTAGCAAAACATGAATAAAGCCTTGTTTTTAAGAAAATCTAGGTCATCCATCTCTCTCCCTAGCCTACACTGAAGATGGGAGACAGTGCCTCCGAGACCCTCCCCTGTGCCCCGGGGCCTCTCCACGCGCTCCTGGCAGAATTTAGTGTTGCGGGAGTGTTTTCACTGAACAGGGGCCAGGCTGCACCATCCCTCCCTCCCCCAGCTCCCCCCAGTCAGGTTTGCTCTGCCTTGACCCGTTGTCTCCATTGGGCTTCTGTTTAATGGGATGCGAGACGAATAAAAGATTCCACCGGTCTCCCCTCCACCAAAGTTAGAAAAACACTGATGTACCTCAGTTCTCTGTTTTATAGTTGAAGACACTTGGACCCAGGGAAGGCTTGACAGAAAACACACAGAAAGGCAGGACTGATCCTTTTCTCTTTACGGTTTTAATTGCCAGGTCGCTACAGGGAAACTATTAGGGTGGCAAAGACAACCACCATGGGAAATATGTTCTAAAAGCCTTTCCAGCCTGTTGATCTAAATGGGGGATGGTGGCTGACCCAGATTTAAATTCTGGCTCCAAACCTGCTTGTCGGATTATGTTGGGCAAGTTACTTGACCTTGCTGAGTGTTTTTATCTGCAAAACGGCCACCCTACTACCTGCTTGTTGGAGTTTTGTGGTAATTAATAGCATATTTTTAAAACCCAGCATATAATAGATGCTCCTTCCCATCCTCAGGACATTCCCAGGGGCTGTTCCCTGCCTGGGAGCTCTATCTTCCTCTTCTATTCAGATGTAGCTAATGTGTACACATTCTTTGGTTTCTTTCATTAGGCAGAAAGTTAGCCTCGGTTTCATTACCTGTAAAATGGGGATATCAATGATAGGCACCTCATCGCATTGCTAAAATGAAATAACGTACACTGTTAGAGCGGTGTTCACCAAATATCCGATCTCAATAAATTTGAACAAGGGCAGTTTGTGGGGTTTCCAAATGATTATGACGTGTTCCCTGTCCTTCCTAAGTAAGCTATTCACGTTGTCTGGAAGCTCATAACATTTCTCTTTATTCTTGGAGGACAGAAATTTCATGAGGAATTTTTTTTCCACCAGAAATGTTTCCTAAAAACATTGCTAATGTTTTTAGAAATCCATTCTGCCAATCTCCATCTTTTAATGGGTGTATTAAGACTACTTTAATGTAATTATTGAAATGTTAGGGCTTAAGTCTGGTATTTTATTATTTATTCTTCTCTTTCCTTTTTTCTGCCTTTTTCCTGTCAAATACTGGAGCACTTTTTAGAATTCCAATTTGAGTTCTCTATGGTGTTTTGAGTACACTTCTGTATAGTTCTTTAGTTGTTGGTCAAATACTAAACTGTACATACATAACTTATTGGTGCTGACATTTTATTGCTTCAAGTAAAATGTACATTTAGGTCTCTTTACCCTTTCTCCTTTTTAAAGAATTTTATTTTATTCAATCAGAGGATTTTTTAAAAAGATTTTATTTATTTTTAGAGAGAGGGGGAAGGGAGAAAGAGAGGGAGAGAAACATGAATGTGTGGTTGCCTCTCATACGGCCCTCACTGGGAACCTGGCCCGCAACCCAGGCGTGTGCCCTGATTGGGAATCGAACCAGCGACCCTTTGGTTCACAGCCCACGCTCAATCCACTGAGTTACACCAGCCAGGGCACCCTTTCTCCTTTTTAATATAATTGTCTTAAATATTACCTCTACATACATTGAGAACATCTAACAATATGATTTTTGTTTCTACTACCAAATATACGTTTAATACTCAAGAGGAAAATGGTAACATATTATATTAACCAATATTTTTACCCTTTCTGTTATTCTTTCTTCATTTGCTTATATTCCAAGTTTTCTTCTTTGATTGTTTCCTTTCTGTTTGAAGAATTTCCTCTCAGCTTTGTTTTGGGGTTAGTTCTATTGGTCACAACTTCTCTTAGTTTTTCTTCATCTTCGCCTTCCCCTTCATTCCCGAAGGATATTTTTTACTAGATGTAGAATTCTGGGTTGGCAATGATTTCCTTTAAGGAGCTGAAAAACGTTGTACCGTTTCCTTCTTGCCTCTGTGATATCAGATGGGGATTCTGCTGTCATTTGAATTGGTTTTCCCCTGTAAGTCGTGTGTAATTTCTCACTACTTTCAAGAAATTTTGTCTTTCGTTTTCAGAAGTATAATTACAGTGCCTTGCTGTGAATTTCACTGAATGTAGCCCCTCTGGAGTTTGTGCAAGTTCTTCAGTCTGTGTCTTATAGCTTACGTCTTTTGCCAAATTTGGGGATTTTTCAAAAATTATTTCTTCAACTACATTTTTTGGTTCCACTTTCTCCCTCTTCTCTCCTTCTCTAACTCTGATGTTATAAATGTTAGCTTATTTCTACTCTTTTTTTTTTCCAGTCTATTTTCTCTCTGTTGCTCAGAATGGGCAATTTCTGTTACTCTGCCCTCGCTGATTTTATACTCTGTTATCTCCAATCTACTATTAAACCTACCCAGTGAGTTTTTAGCTTTCTTGTTATATTTTCTTATACTTTAATGTCCATTTGGTTATTTTTATAGCTTTTGGTTCTTTGCTGATATGTCTTATGTTCTCATTTGTTTCAAGAGAATTCAAAATTGCTTGTTGAAGGACTTTTATAGTGACTGCTTTGAAAGCATGGGCAGATAATTCTAGCGTCTGTGGCTTTTCCATTTTGACGTCTGTTGGTTGCCTTTTTCTCACTCAAGGTGAGATTTGTCTGGTTCTTGGTATAATGAGTGACTTTTTTTATTGTACCCTAGAAATGCAGGGTATTATGTTATGAGATTCTGGATCCTACTTGAATTTTCTCTTCTAACAGGCCCCCGCTGACGCTGCACTGGCGGGAAAGCGAATACTAATCATTACCAGTGGATGGAGCTGGAAGTCCGAGCTCTCAACCCCGCCTCTGCAGGCACCACCCTGGAGTGGGATGGGAGGTGCGCCTTGTTGCCTCAGGGCAGGGGTGGAGGTCTAGTTCCCCACTTCCCTCAGCCTCTGCTGACCAGGGCTGGGGAGTGGGAGAGGTTGTTTTCTTTTCCTGTGGTGTTTGGCTGGAAGAAGGTGGATGTTGTCACAGAGGTGTCTGGTGTGTTAGCCTGGCCTTTCCCATTCCTTCAGCTTGGGAGATCAGATTTTTCTTCAGGGGCATATTGTCTGTGCCTATTAGCGTTTCCGACTTGCGGGCTTCTCCAGTGCCCGGTCTGGGGTATTCAGAGGCTAAAAAGAGCCATGGGGAACTCATTGCCTTGTTGTTACCTGAGTCCTGAGGGCCCTAGCTGGCCGCCTTCTCACTCCATAATCCACATGTTTTCTTACGTTTGTCTGATACCTGGTGTCCAGGGGTTTTAGCTGTACTTAGCAGGAAAATAGGGAGAAATTTATCTCCTGTATCTGGTCCAGAACTGGAAGTCCTAGGTGTGTGTTTTTAAATTACAATATGTTGCATTCAGTAAGTCTTTTCTATCTGGAAATGCAAGTTTCTTAAAGACTGTAAGACTTTATTACTTTTTTACTGCTTTGCTCCCTGCTTATTTTTGCTCCATTTAGTACTCTATTTGCATAGCTTCTGGATTGTCTTATCTATGTTTTTAA
This sequence comes from Micronycteris hirsuta, assembly GCA_004026765.1. NCBI lineage: Eukaryota > Metazoa > Chordata > Mammalia > Chiroptera > Phyllostomidae > Micronycteris > Micronycteris hirsuta. The sequence goes on from PVJI01013488.1 coordinate 8,461, forward strand.
ATCTTTCCATTAATAATTTCCTTTTATTCATATTTTTGGTTTGGTAGTGTGGGAGTGTTCTCCTTTTTTTGTCTTCCTGACCAGTACATCAGTTTTCAGGGGTGTTCGTTCTATTTTTCACTTCCACAACTGAAACGTTTACATTTAGAAACTGTCTTTTTTAACTTCCCCAACCTGTTTTTTCCTCACTTATCATTTTCAATCTCCACTTGAATCTCCTTAAAATTCTTATTTAAAAACCTCACTTTTTCTTCTTTTAAATCTATCTTAACATGAGTCCTCTCTTCTAGTTACTCAGCTCTCATCATCTTCTTTACTTTTTCACCGCCCTTTACCGTTGGTAAAACACCAGACAAAGCAATCATCTCCTTTCGTTCTCTCTACAGCAACTCGAGTTCTGCAGGACGAACATCCTGATCCCCATATTACAGGTGAAGACATGAGACAAGCTCAGAGAAGTCAAATGATTTTTGTAAGCTGGGATTCAGATTCAGGTTGATCTGAAGAAAGTGGTGATGGAGAGCAGGTAGCACCTGCCCCTGGGGCTGTGGGGACCAAAGCAGTAGCATGAAGCTGCGATCACCTGGCAGAGCCAGAGCAGAACTGAGCCTGTGGGACGTAGAGCAGTCGTAGAGCAGATGCAGAGCAGACGCAGAGGCTAGACCAGGGTCGGGCCACACTGGACACTGGCCACAACCTCCAGGGCACACTCATGCCATAGGAGCTGATCTTAGGAGCTGATCACTTAGAAGCTGAACCAACAGAGGAAAAATTAATTTTTAAAAGAGGTAAAAAGGAAAGGGTAAAAGATGCTAAAGCTTCTCCTATATTTTTAAAGCCATCCCTCAGAACACTGAAAACCTTATCATCTGAGGAATGAGATAAAAACTTGTCTGATAGGAGATATAATGAGCACAAGTATTTTTTTTAATTGTGATAATCATCCCCAAATCTATGCAAATATCCCATTTTTTCCCTGTTTCCAACAAAGTCATTAAGTCCATTCCATTAGCCATTGATTAGAATGGCAGTTTTATCAAGGAGCAGAGAATGTGGTTAGGAACAAGAAAACAAGTTTAAGCAGACAAGACTTATATGGAAGTGAAAGAAGCAATCTAGAAAGCAGACATATTTTTCAAACTTTCACACTCCCACCCTGCCACCCAAAAGTAAAAATCAGTCATTTTGGGGAGGAAGGCTGTGATCAAACAAGGTTTAGAGAATATGGGAGACTGATCTCTCTTCACTAATACACAGATAATAGATTTTCTAGCCCAACTGCCTATTCTTAGTACTTCGCAATTAACTGGACAATTCATTTTTAAGAAGTGAGCAGTGAATGTCTGCTTCTGTGTCCTAGAATCGTGTTTTTATATCACCATGTCTCTCTGTAAAGTAACAATTTATTTGTCTTCAAAAAGTAAGATAATCCTCATGATAAGCACCCATTTCTTTTGCAGACAACAGCAGAACCTCTTTTTCCTGATTAGATAATACTTTAGCTTTGTTAATTTCAAAGAATCATTCAGTTTAGAACTCAAGAGAACTTAGTTGTCATAAGGCATTATTCTCTCTTACAGAAGAGTAAACTATAGCCCAGAGAGTTGATGTGATTTTCCCGTAGCCACACAGCAAGGGAGGGACAAAAGAAGGTCACAGAACTCTAGGACACCACCTTTGGACAAGCAAGTCACCAAAAGCTTGGACTGGGATCTCAGATAGGGCTATTCCTAATGGTCTTCCTATAATACTCCAGTGGCCCATGAGTCTTAGTTCACCAGAGTCTCAATGAAACTGGCTTCATTATAGACCAGTATTAAGTCAATCTTGAGTATTAAAAATATGTAATCAGCTTATGATATAATAACACTCTCTTAACCAAACCATTCCATTCCCCATCCAGTGTGAATTTATATTGAAATCACTACACTTCAAAAGGCATAAGCATGTGGTAGGCACTCAACAATGTTGAATGAATGGCCACTTGGGGGCCCACCTAGGAATCATGTCATGTTAGATATGAAAGAGACCTTCAAGTTCATTGTGTTCCACTCCTTTATTCCGCTGCCTAAAGAGTGAGGGGACTTGGGCAAGTGACAGAACAATATTAGAACCCCTTTGTCCCCTATTTCCCAGACCAAGGTTCTTTTTTTCACCGGTGCTTTTCTCATTAATTTGATATGAAGGCATTAAAATTGCCAATTTACTTGTGTTCTGGTATACGAAATAAATGTCTCGAACGTCTAATTTAAAAACGCTACTCTATACAACATGACAGGGTCAGGGTTATTTTTGGGGTGGGGTGGTGGTTTCTGTTTTAGCCAATGGAATCTGATCATTTTGAGGAAGAGCAGAAGCATGCCCTAAATCACTGCAGACAGTAAAGCTGAAATTTGAAGCAGTAAACTATTCTATTTTTGGAACAATAGATATGAAGTCAGAAAGAGTTAGGCATTCTCTGAGGGAAATTGTATAGAAAAGCTAACTATTAAGTCAGCGCTCAGAAATATTTGAATGCAAAGGAGATTAATATGAATAAGGAGAAGGTATGGGCACTTAGCAGATGACAAATGGCACACTCATGCCATAGAGAAAGCAAACTTTTAGCTGAAATGGTACTTATGGGAAATAAATTCAAACCTCAGATGGTTTAGTCAGGAAGTCTCATTAGGATGCAACACAGCTTCTCATTCTGGATTATCACACAGTGTCACTAAAACAGGAGACGCGTCTGAGAGGGACAAGGCATGACCAAACAGCAATATGAGAAATTTCAGTCTTGCTGTATCTTGCTCTATATTAATAATGGATCATTTGATGATATCTTCTCATCAAAAATGGCCTCAAAGTGACAAAAACAGAGGTTAAACATAATCTGTCTTGAAATGACAGCTGTGAGGGTAAAACTCTTTTGAGAATCTTATGTATATTTTATTCATTGATTCATTCATTCAACAAATATCTATAGAGTTCTAGGAAGACAAAAATAAATAAGACATTGTCTTTCTCAAGGAGGTCTCAAGAAGACAACCGTGCAAATAACTCATTATAATGTGCGGTGCTTGGTGCTTTATTTGAAGGACAAACCAAGTATGGCACAGGCACAAAGGGGCGGCTGGGAAAGGCCTAGAGGAGAAGACATTTTCAACCAGAATTTAAAGGAGAAAGAAGAGTTTGTCTAGCAGTTTGTGGTACAGGTGAGGAGATGGGAAAGCCTCTCAGAGCAAGGTAAAAGCTTATGCAAAATATTTGGCAGTATGAGATTTAGAATCGCATATGAATCCCACCACAGTTACTGTAATGCTCTGGAACTTTCAGCAAATGACTTTACTTCTTGGAGCCTCAGTTTCCTTCTTTGTAACAGGCGCACAGTAAATTTCACTGCATGTGCTGATTATGAGCAGGACTAACCGTGCCGGCGAGCCAGTAATGCACACTGTTCCATCTCTAGTAGCTGTTTGTAGAAACTTCCTAGGTTGCAGGTGTCCTTATGCTCCCTTTGCAGAGGCAGAAACCAAGGACTGAGGGGAATTTTCCCAGCATTTCACATGTTATTAATGAGTGGCTGCATTGGGATTTGAACCTGGGCAGTTTGACTCAAGACTATTTTTTAGCGCTATGCTCTATGCCTTTCATTACATGAAATATTGTGTAAAGCACTTAGCACAGTGCCTGACACATTAATAAATCATAGCTATTTTCCCTATTGTAAAATATGGTGTGCCCCAGGAACATAAGGTATTTGGTGTACCGGTAGGGGGCGACATGGAGATGTGGCTGCATCAGTGATAGGTCAGATCCCTGGGGGCATTTACTCCAGCCTCATCAAGAAATGGTGAGGCTCCAACTAAGGCAAGGGCAGTGGGATGAAGAAAATAAGACATGCACATGAGATGTTACAGAGATAGGGACGACTGGACTTCATGACCTGTAGATAGGAAAGAGTCTAGAATGTCCATTGGCTTCTGGTATCAGTGCCACTACCGGCAGAGAGATGGAAGCAATGCAAAAAGGGTAATTTAAAGGAAAGGTGTGGGTTGGGTTTTGGCTCTGTTGACACTGGGGCACCTGAGGAGCACTCAGATGTCCAGCGGGCATGGGTTTGGAGAACAGAAGACGATCTGGGCTAAATTCATGCAGCCGATAGAATCACTCACTGAGAGTGATGGGAATGAAGAGACCAAGAGAGGACATGAAGAACCTCAGCATTTAAATAGCTGGTGAAGAAAGGAAGGCTGAAGGAGCAGAGCAATAGAATGGGAATGTAGGCAGAGCGGGGACCCAGGAGCCAAAGGTGAAACTGTTTGCACATGAATACATAAAGCAGCTGAAGAGGCGGATGCTTCTGGCATGGGCAGCCAGGAGATTGACAGGGACAGAACAAAATTCCATAAGCAAAATTGGTATGCACTGGCCACAAGAGTTTTGATTTTCCTTTCTGCAAGAGTAATTTGGTCATGAATTTTTACCTACAATACAATTTTAAAAATTAAAATTTGTTTAGAGATAATTGTAGATTCACATGCAACTGTAATATATAATATAGAGGCACAACACAAATTTTTAGCTTACTTTATTTCCACCATAGCTTCAGAAGTTTCCATGTTTGTCCATGTCTCCTACTGGTGCTTATCCGGGGCAGAACTTTGCACACTATGTCTCGAGTGGAGACAGGTGAGGGGAGCAGACCCTAAGGAGTGAAGGGGTAACTCAGCCCATGGATGTGGGTGGCAGAGTGGCAGGGACACTGTCAGAAAAGGAGCTTTGGGTGCAGGTACCTAGGAGGCCTTTCAAAGATGGAGCCTCCCAGGAGAGTTTTTGGATAGAGGCCTGAATTTGGGAATGAAAGCTACAGAGGCAGCAGGTCCCGGAGTGCCTTTCTCCATCCAGGCCAGGTGGGCTCCACTGTGCTGAAATCGATGTTGCCTTTTTTTTTTTTTTTTTTTTTTGGAGAAGAACATACTTGTTAACTTATATTTGTGCTCTATTCCCTCACCAGAATGATCTCACGTGCCAATCTGATGCTGCCCCTTCCCCACTCAAAACTCCCCTATGGCCTGTGGCTCTCCTGCTTCAGCTCTCAGCTCCGTCCCCAGGATCTCTCTCACCCTGGGGTCTTTGCTCCTGTGGCCATTGCCTAGAAAGCTCTCTTCACACTCCTCCCTTTCATTGACCATCCCCGATGGCCTTTCCAGGAGGCCTGCTTCCCTCACTCAGCCAGTGCGGGTGCCTGCCATGGCCCCGGCGGCACCCTTGGCTAATGCTACTGTTGTAAGAACTGCACCGAATTAACAGTCCACTGAACGGTACGTTCCATGAGGGCAAGGGATGCGCTTTATTGCGGGCTGTATCTCCAGTGCCTCACACAGAGCGGGGACCGAGTAGGTGTTGAGTAAGTATTTCAGCAAGGAAAAGAGTTTGGACAGAGGCCTGCATGTGATGGTCATGGCGGTTAGAGAGGAGGTAGAGCAGGGACCAGAGGTGGTAGAGGAGTGGGCGAGATGGCCCAGCGAGTCAGAGGAGACTGGGTGCAGAGTCCTAGGGAACCCCAGCATTGAGGGTTTGCAGGTTTGAGGAGCACTCAAGGAGGCAAAATGGTTAGAAAGGCCAGAGGAAAGGCGAAGGAGCCCGGCATCTCAGCACCGAAAGAGTTTCCAGAGGCAGGGGAAGTGGTCCATAGTGCCAGAAGTGGGCTCACCCCTTCCGGTCCCCTCAGCCCGAGCGCCTGCCTGGGGGGCGGGGGCGGGCAAGTCGGGCTCATCTGCATCCCGCAGAGTCCCACGTACTCCAAGGCTCTTCGAAAGGCCTTGGAGTAGGAGAGCCAGGAGAAAGGAGGTGTGAGAAGGGGGTTGTTCCTTGGGACTCTTTTGGGTTCCAGTTTTGGCCTCACCACCGCCGGTTTGGGTGACGTTGGGGAGCCCCCCTTCCTCTCCGACCTCAGTCTCCCTGTGGGAACTCGGCGGACGCTGCGCGCCCAGGCGCGGAGCTGGGGAAGGGTGGCAGAGGCAGGGCCCGGTTGGAGGCGGGACCGCCCACTGCGGCGGCGGGCAGGGACCTCCAGGGCCCGCGGAGGCGGCGCGCGGGGCTCCTCCCCCGGGGCGGGGGTCGCAGCGCTGGCAGCTGGCGGCCCCGCAGCTGCAGCCTCAGCACCTGCCGCGGCCAGACGGCGCGGGCGCGGCCGGGCCCTACACCCCCGCCTCCGGCTGCAGCCGCGGCGCGGGAGGCGGAGCCCGAGCGGAGCCCGAGCCCAGAAGCTGCCCAAGCCTTGCCCGCGTCCGAGCCCGCCGCTGGGCGGGGCCGTCCCTCGCTGAGAGCGCCAGGTCCCCGTCTGCGCGGGCGGCGCCTCCTCTGCAGGTAAGGGCGAGGTCCCGGCGCCGCAAAGTTTCAGGGGGACTGCCAGTCCACCCGCCCCGGGCCTGTGAGAGCTGCACGCTGCCTGCCGCTGGGCTTCCTCCGCGCCGCCCTCCGCCGTGAGCTCTGCTCGCACCACCGGCCCCGGGTGCCCCGCGACCACCTCCAGTCGTCTTGCCCTGACTCCTTGGAGAGTCTGCGGGCTCGTTCAGGGCCTGAAACGCTGAAATCTCTATACAGTATCAATGCGTTGCTTAAGTTTTGGAGATCTGCATGGTGTAGTGCAAAGAGCGGCAAACCAGGAGGCAGGAGCCCTGGGTTCGGGTGCGGCCAGGGCCAGCGCCAACTTTCTGAGTGACCTCCGACCAGCCTGCCCTGCCGGGTCTCGACAGCCACAACTGGACCGGGAGGGGTTCGCCAGGGACGATCACCAGAAGCGCCATGCCTGTATTGCCAACTTGTGAGTCAAGGGGCACCCCCGAGTGTCTCCGCTCCAGGGTTCCTTGGGGGTGGACAGGAATGTTGGGACCCACGTACGTCAGCGTCAGGGGTCAAGTTGCAAACCTGCAGCAGCTTTGGCTGAGCTTTAAGAGGGGTGTTGAGTCAGCCCCTGGGAATATTCGATACTCCCGGGGCTGGGAGCCGGTCCCTGGCTCCTGGTGGCCCCTCTACCATCCATTGACTGTGTGTCCTTGGGCACTTACCCCCACTGCCGTTGCAACCTCTAAAAAGGGGGTGGGAGGAGTGTGCCCTAGGTGATCGCTGAAGTCCTTCCGCTGCGAATCTGGGGAAGCGGAATCTCCAGGTCTCTGTAGTTAGGGTCAGTTTGGGTAGAGGCAGTATTTACCAAGAATCCATCCAGCACTTGCAAATGGGTGCTCAGAAAATAAAGGAGGCATTTGCAGTTTACTTTGGGAATCCTGAAATAGACATGGCAAGCACTGGCGAGTGCTAGCCTTTCCTCCTTCCATGTTTTGGGCATCATAAAATATTCAGCGGCAGGATGATTTGTTTCCAAAGTGGCTTATAGATCAGGAAGTATTTCTGTTGGTGAGTCAGTTATTTTTGTGAAAACCTCAAAATAGTTGTTTGGGGGAAAAATAATGCACCGTTTTAGGGGTCCCGACACAGAGGCCAGCATCTCCTTGTGTCTAGTCCAAAGCGATGGTTGAGATGTTTTCCAATCGAGCTGATATAAAATCACTCCAGATCAGGCATTCTTGGGTGGTTGTGCCACCTTGTTGTGGTGGGAGAGACCTCGTTTTCCAAGTGTGTGTTTGCGTGTTTCCCGGGACAGGTGAATCCTGGAGCAGCCACAGCAGAACAGGCTCCAGGTTTGTTCATCCTGGAAGGTGAACTTTGTTCTTTTGCCCAATCTCTTATCCTCCTCGTGTGGTGACCATCATTTCCCCAGCATGTGGGTGAAATCCATTACCGTGAAAAGATTCTTATGGAAGTGAGTTTAGTATTTTATTTCTGTCCTTGACTTCTTGGTTTTAAGCTTTATGACATCAGAGGACTAGTGAGAGTGTGGTTTGTAAATGGAGCAGAAAGAAAGCAGAACTATGGTACATATTTGCCTTTCCTGCCCGGTGCTCTGTAGTTGAAGCTAATTTGTCAAGAGCCTTTAATCTCTCAGATGCATTCAGATGCCACCAAATCTTTACGTTCTTCATTCTTCAGTGGTTCAGCAAGCACTTTCTCACCCCTCATTCCGGAAGACGCAAACAGGGAAAATACTAATCAGCCGTACCCTCGAGGAGCTCAGATTCTAGAAGGGATAAAGAGGATTAGATCGCAGGCCGTTCTGGGTTCTGGGAGTGACTCACACCTGGGACCTGTGGGGACACTGAGGAGGGTGACTTCTAACTGGGGACGTGGAGGAAACCTGTACTCTGGAAGGCAGAAGAAAGAAGAGGATTTCAGCAAGTGGTGGGAAGTGAAAAGGCGATTTTAGGTCAAGGAACAGGCCTGAGCAAAGCTACAGAGGCAGGAAAGCATGAGGCCCAGGCGGAGGACAGTGAGTCTGGTGGGAGCACTGGACGGGGCAGGACACTTCAGAGCAGAGGTCAGTGGACAGAGCTTCAGGAGGCACTGAACCTGGCCTTGAATCCACCCTGGCTTTGGGATATTGGGCCTTTGAGACTCACTATTCACACTTGGGAAAGGGGAATCATAGTCATTCCAAACTCACAGGGTTAAATGGGATCGTGTGTAAAAAGTGCCTGAGTGTTTGCTTACAAAGGGGTGTTTGATAACAGTTCCTTTTATTAGCGTGTTCACGGGCAAGCTCCATAAATGTTGCTAGACACCATTGGGGTATCAAATGGTGCTTTTTGTTTCAGCAGATGGATTGACTTAGAACCTCACCACCAGGATGGAGTTCCTGTGACAATGTCCTTTGTATTCAAGGTGCCTCCTGATTCAAGGGGCAGGGGCTTTTTCTTACTTGGAGGGTGCTCGGCTCAGGCACTGGCAGCCGCAGCAGCCCTGCCCTGTGAATGCTGCTCAGTGCTGGGGAGCCGCAGAGGGGTTAATCGGAACACGCAGTTCCTGCCTCCCACAAGCTTATCACTGCATGCTCAAGGACCCCGGCGAAGGGATTTGACAGTCGGACACAGTTATAAATATATCAGCATTGTCTGTATATACTGGGAACGGGGCGCTGGCTCCTATCTGCCTTAGTGTGGGTTGCTGGGGATTTGTAGTAGCCAAGGAAGGAGAAGAGGACGGGATGTAAAGGACAACGGTGCAATACCTCGTGACCCTGTGCAGTGTTACGTAGCACCCACAATACTGCGCTTTATTTGTTCGTTCAACACTTACTCATGGAACAGCTCCTCTGTGCCGGAGATTTATCCCAGGTGCTCCAGGAATGCATGGGAGCACAAGGGAAGACTCCTTTCTTCCTGGGTTTACATTCTAGTGGGAGAAACACAGTAAACAAGTAAATACATAAATAATTACAAGCCGTGCTAAGGGCTGGGAAGGAAATAAGCGGGGTAATGTGAGAGAAGGTAAGGGGGGGTGCCCCCTTTGAGGCTGGACAGGGAAGGCCTGTCTGAGTCATTGAGAGCCGAAGGCGGGAAGGGGCCAGTCGTGACGAGAGTCAGGGAGTGGCAGTCCAGCTCTGCAAGGGCCGGAATGGCTTCATGTGTGGGGAGGCAGACCCCAGAGCCACGCCACCTGGGTGTGAATATTGGCCCCTCCAACAACTAGATATATTCCGCGGTCAGGTTATTTAATCTTCTGGGCTTCAATTTCTTTCTCTAAACTGGGGATTATAATAACCCGACCTGTCAGGGTTGTTGTGAGGATGCAATGAGTTGATGTATATAAAGTTCTCCGAAGAGGGCCAGGTATGTAGGAAGCACCAAATAAAAGTTCAGTTAAGCAGGTGGAGGGTGGGAGAACTGTTCCAGGCAGAGGGAACAGCAAACACGAAGGCCTGGAGGCCCGGAAGGGCTTAGCGTGCTGTTGGGCTAGACGGGCTGTCCGCACAGACCTTATCCGCGTGGTTTTGGGGGGACTCTAGAGCATGTCATCTGCCCCTTCCATATAAAACTATGGTTTGGGAGTTTTGAAAAGAGGAACCCTAAGCCTCAGCGCTCTCAGCTGCAAGATCAGGCCCCGAGTGGTGTGGTGGGCTGCGGCTGCGCCTGCTGCTGCTTTTGGGGCATTTGACTGTAGACCTCTTCTTCAGAATCTCTTCCCTCCCTCCCTTCATCTCTCTCTCCCTCTCTTACTCTCCCTCTGCTGCCCCTCCTCCTTCCCTCCCTTTCCCTCATCCCCTTTCTCATTGGCAAGCCCTGAAGAGTAGCGACCCTGGAGGTGCTCATCAATGTGCGAAGGGGAAGCATGGGTAGGGCTGAGCCCAGAGAGCCACCAAAGCTGGCCTTGCCCACCCACAGTGGGACCGATGGCCAGCGTCCCTCTCCCATTCCTGGGCCGGAAACTCCATAGCAGGGGAGTCTAGTCATCTCTGAACTGACCGTCCCCCTGGATCCCTCCTTACTGAAATCTAGTCACTCATCAAGTCGTGTCAGTTTGTCTCCTTCAATCTCTCACACATGTCCTCATATTTCCATTCTCTCTCTGAACTTCAGGCTTCCGTTTTCTTTAAAGTGGGGCCCAGAGACCTCCACTGGGTCCCTTGTATAAAGGTAACAAAATCCAGAGTCCTCAGCCCGGAAGACATGGTGGGCTGTCTCCCTGCCTTCCCTCAGTCCCTCAGTCCCCCTCCTCCCTCACCCACTCACTCCACCGCACTCCATCCCTCCCACCCATGTCTCTAGGCCTTTGCTCCTCCGTTTGGCCCCTTTGCCTAGCACATGCCTCAGCCTGGTGGACTTGCTCATGCCTGTAGGCCCAGCTCAAATCCCATCTGCCCTAGGAACTATCTTCCAGATCTCCTTTTCCCAGGGTTTTCGTCTTCGCCTGGTCTCCCACCATTCAGTGCCTCTCACGGAGACACCATTGCTGTCAACCGTGAAGGGTTTTGTGTGTGGTCACTTGTGTATGTGGCCATGGCCTTGAGAAGTCCCTGGGAGGGCAGACACAATGTCCTTCTTACCTTTACCCTACAGCCCAGCCCTAGCACATGTGTTTGCTGCACTGCATTGAAAACAGCCTGTGATTTTTCCTGAGGGCCAGTCTGGGTCAAGCAGAAACACGACGCTGAAGCTCAGGGCTGGGGCTCTCGGCTAAACCCATTTGTGGCATCCAGACGCCTCGAAATGTCGGTCCTTCATCTGATGAAGGGTTGTTGTAACCTCAAAGATGAGTCTGAATTTTGACTTTATCTCTTCAGTACAGCCTATTTTAATAAATATCCTATATAAAATTTGAACCTTCGAGCTAGGTACACTTGGAAGTAATTATTTATATCATAAAAGGATTCTTCACTGTACCAAAAGGTCCGGTAGTGGAAAGCTTCCCAATACCAAATATGCCTGTGTATTTGACACCATTCAGTACATGAAATTTTGATTCCTGCACAGCTATTGCAGCTGTGTCTTCACTATAGTCTTAGATATACACCAAACTTCATATGCATTCGTGGAAGCAGGATAACAGTCTTCCATTTGTTTTGCTAACTACTGATTACATTATGCAGCTCTGATAATGAGAATTAAAAAATTAACTCTCTGCCTGAAGGACAGTGGGAAGCTCAATTTGGGGCTTGGCCGATGGATGGGAGGGCAGTGAGCCATGATTGGCACTGAAATGATACTATTTTCAGGGACCCACCCAATGTTTGGAGACTTCTTGCCAGTGGTTAGAAATGGTTCGGGCTCCTAACCTTTCACAAGCTGCTGCTAAATGACATGTGCATGTAACGCTGACTCTTTTGGGGGGAAAGAAAAGAGAAAGCACTACTTACAGGCTAGAAAAGATATCTAAAGTATGAAAGTATGTGCTTTTGAAATCTCTTGAGGAATTATCTGAGTTCCACCGCTTCAATAAGAGTAACATGGCAAATTTTCAAAATCCTGAACGGAAAGAGCTTCAGAGGAATTCACCCGGATGCAACAGTGTGTAGTTCTCTGAGATTTTGACTAAAGAGAAGACAGATGTGCGGGCAGACGAGAAATGGTGCATTTCCTGTTCTTGGAGTATCCAGATCGTAGGGTGTCCGCCAGACCTTGTCATGACCAGAGATAGCAGTACCACCCCCCAAAAAACAACCTCCCCAAGTTCTACATTGTGGGCATCAATGTAACTGAGCTTCTGAGTTACTGCTGTGTTGTTTCCCTAGTTCCAAATGTAGAATTCAGAAGGATGCAAAAGGAAAAGCAATTATTCACATAACAATGAGGGGGCCATTTATTTGTTTTAATGAAATTAATTCAGTTGGTAGCTGGAGTCTCTGTTCTCTCTGGTTTTCCGTGGAGATGGACATCAAGCCCAGGCTGTCTGTCCCCTGCTACTTGGGACATGTGCTGTTGGCTCCTGGTCAGATTAGAGGGTGATGTTTGTATGGAAATATATGCTCTTCTTCTTTCTTTCTTCCTGGGGGCGGGGGACATTTTGTATATAGGAGCAAGAAGTAATTATGTCTTTCCTGAGCTCACTCACAGGAAGTTGCAGTACTTAATCCTTTGCAAAAGCTAGGCAATAAGTTTCTTAGAGCATTCCCTGACTGTATTCCAGAAGCCTAGGTTCACGCAGGATACTTCGGCTGACAGCCTGGGACCTTCCGCCAGGGTTGCCAGCTCTGGGAGATGATCCAGCGCTGCCTTTGTCTGGTGCAGGAATTCCCCCAGCATAGCCTGCCTCTCTCTGCTCAGACCCGCCAGTCCCGAGGCACAGCTACGCCGTTGTCAGTCGGCTCTGATTATTAGAAAGTTCTTCGTTATGCTAAGTCAAACTCTTCCTCCAGGCAGTGGCTGCCCCATTGGCCTTGATTCTGCCCTTGGAAGCCCCGCCCAAAAATCCATTTCTTCTTAGCCATTTGCACATTCAAAGACAGGGAACAAGTCCCTGAGTCTTCACTTCAGGCAGAGTGTCCCAGTTTAGCCAGTCCCCTGAAAAGGACAGAGCGAAAGGTTGACACAGCCGGGCGCGTGGGGCCTGGCCAGCCCGGAGGTCCGCAGCAGCTTTACTTCAGAGTCTGCCCTGTTAGCAGAGCCGGAGGCCCCCTGCGGGTCGCCAGCCAGGCTCCCTGCGGGTCCCCCTGGAGTCTGCTGTCGGCCCTCTCACGGGCTCTTCATGGGCCACTGGGGGACCGCATGCATGTTGGTGTCAGAGAGGCCGGGTGGGCTGGGGAGGAGGGCGTCCCGAACCGGTGGCCGACACCAAGTGGCTCTGGGTGACTCAGCCCCCTCTCTGGGACTTGGATCCCTCCTCAGTCCGGTTACTTCTGAGGTGCTGTATTGGTTTCCCGTGGCTGCTGGAACACACTGCCAGCAGAAGTTCATTCTCTCACAGTTCTGCAGACCAGAAGTCTGAAAGTGTCGGTGTTGGCGGGGCCGCACTCCCTCTGGAGGTCCTGGGGGAGAGCCCTTTCTTTGCCTATTCTGGCTCCTGGCACTTCTTGGTTTGTGGACATGTCACTCCAATCTCTGCCTTCTTAGTCCCACTGCCTCCTTCTCTTCTGTCTGTGCCAAATCTCCCTCCACCTCACTCTTAGAAGGACACTTGTCCTGGGATTTAGGGCCCACCTGGATAATCTGGGATAAACTCCTGCCTGAAGATACTTAATTACATCTGTAAAGACCCCTTTTTTCAAAATAAGGTCACATTTACAGGTTCTTGGGGTTAGGGTGTGGACCTACTTTTTAGGGACCGCCGTTCATTCAGCCTTCGGGTCTCCACTTTCTCTCTACCTGTGTGACTGTCTTTCCTCTTGATTGGATTCGAACCCAGCTTTCTGGAGTCACCAGCCTCGGGTTTTCCTTCTGCTCATCTTGTGCCTCTTTTCCCTGCAGCATCGCGGCTGCTGCCGTGAGGATGCCAGGCTGCTCTGTTCATCCCCGATCCACGGATGTGGGTGGGGGCTCAGGATTAGGCTGCCCAGGAAAACAGGCCTTGCTGCTCCACTCCCTCCTCTTCCCCAGCACGCTCTAGCTAGTCAGTGGAGTTTTTATCAATGGGAAGGAGAAGCTGTGGCTATTAAAATATTCATTACCAGTTCTTAGACTTAGGGGAGATCCCACAGTGAGTGTGATCTGGCCAGAGAAGGGACACCTAGAGGAAGACTTAATGTCCTTATGTTTCCCCTCGAATTTAGTGCAAGATTGGCTCATTGAACTTGAGGGGAATTATTTATATTCTCAGTGCTCAAGTACATATCTCTTTCTGTAAAAAAAAAAAAAAAAAAAAAATCAGGATATATTGCTTTGCAGCCCTGAAAGTGTGTTGCAGTGTGTGACCTCCTTGCCCTGTTTTAGAAGTCCCAAGTCTGCTGCTGGCTAATGAGCTCTCTAAATGCAATGCACAATAAAATGTGCTTTTCTCCAAAAAGTGCATGTACCACTTGGTTTGCAGTTGATATTCCAGACTGCCAAAAATGCCTAGGGCCAGCAGGAGCATAGAGTCTGGAGAAGCTGGTGGTGGAGCTGGGAGAGGCAGAGGGAGGAAGGACCGTGGCCCAATAGGGGCTAGCACCAAGCAGCTCCAGACTCTGCTCACGGCTGTCACTGCTGCTCCAGACTTACCAGCTCACACCTGTCCAGAGCTTCCTCCTGGACTGCTGCTCCACGCAGTTCAATGTGCTTTGCTAAGAAAGGCCTGCAAGCCCTGGCCGGGTGGCTCCGTTGGTTGGAGTGTCATCCTGTACACTGAAAGTCTGCAGGTTTGATCCCCGATCAGGACACATGTCTAGGTTGCAGGTTCATTTCCTGGTTGGGGTGCATACAGGAGGCAACCAGTCGATGTTTCTCTCTCACATCAATGTCTCTCCCCCTCTCTCTCTCCTCCCTCCCCTCTTCCTCTGGGGTAGAGGTAGGAAGGGGCAGGAGGAGACAGGTGACTCAGTCCCTGCCCAGTCTGCAGCTGGCAGCAAGTCAGTGCAGGGCAGGGTGCTGTGTGTTACAGAGACTCATAGGAGCCCAGCAGAGGGTTGGCCATGCCTTGGTTGAGACCTAGGAAGGCTTACAAGAGGGACTGACATTTAAAACAAGCCCTAATGAGTGAGTAAGAGAGAGAGAAAGAGGGGAAAGGCCAATAGAGCAGTATACCCACAGGTACCCTCAGCTCTGTCCCCACCAGAACCCCAGTTGCCCTCCTCCTGGTCACCCAGCCAGAGCTGAACTGGAAGAACCTCAGTCTTGAAAGGGACCTTAAGGATTAGCTAGTCAGGCAGATATTCCCACTGCACTGCTTGAATCCCCAAGAAGAAGGAAACAGGAGCAGTTAAGAGATCTCTGCTTCTCATTTTGCTTCTGGGTTTAAAGAACAGCAATTTTCCATTTGACAAAGCTTGCTTGATGCAGCCACTTGTAAATATCCCCACGTGAAAATGCGCTGCTTCGTCTGGGAAGTCTTTTCCAGACCGGGAAGGCTCTCCCACTCCTGCCCCCTCATCCCTCCCGGGTAATACTCCCCAGGCCGTGTGGTCACAGGGTGTTCCTACGGAGCCTGCCCCGCTCCACTGGGAGCTTCTCTGGGGCAGGAGCTGAGCCCTGCTGCTCACTAAATCCAGCGCCGAGAAGAGGGCTCAGTCCTGGGCCTCAGTGCTGATTGATGAGATGAAGGACTGCCATTGTGACGACGGCCTTATTTGCATCTGGCTCCCAGCTGCCCTCATTGCTCTTTACACTCACCAGTGGTATCCTAGCTAAGTCAAGGGCAAATCTGGGCCTCTGTCTCTTTGCCTTTCACCTGCTCTGGAAGTAGGTCTGGCCTGTCAGCCTTGCACCAGTGAGGGGTGGCCCCTGCTCACTCTCCTTCCAGAGGATGAGGAGGCAGCACACCTAATGTCCAGCCTCTGGAGCCTGTTGTCCTGGGACATGGCTAAAGCCCACCTGTGAACTTGCTCACTTGGTCCATCTGGCTCTTCCTTAGTCCCCTGAAGCCTCAAGACTGGGGTCTGGTGGGCAGTGGGGTGCAGGAGATGGTGCTGGGGTTTTTACTGAGTCAGGCCCGGGTTTTCTAGCTGCATGGCCCGAGGCACATTACTTACTTGCTTATGTAATTGATTATCTGTGAGTGTTAGACTTACAGAAGACACGGGGAGGATATGATCGCTCTTTTCCACCTACACATGGTAAATATTCAATAAATGTTAATTTCCTTTTTATGTTATCTGAAGGGAGAAGAGAAAAAAGACTCGTTCCATGTGTTAGAGACTCTTCAGACCCAAACGTAGTTCCCCGCCCCCGCCCCTTTCCAAATTCAGTCATCCTTTCCAAGCTCAGTTAAGCCCCTCAGCCTGCTAACCCCTCAGGCACTGCTTGCAGCTTGGATTTCTTTTTCTCTTCCGTCTGCTAATCACCACCAACTCTCTGTGTGCATTTGGACAGGTTGCTTCCCCTGTCTGGGCCTCAGTGTCCTGCCTCTGCACTGGGTTGTTCCTAGGGTCTTTTGTAGCCCTGGCGCTGCATTGAATTTCACAACCAGGGTTGATCACCCACTATGCGGAGGGTGATGATCTAGGACTCAGGGCACATAGGGGTAGAGCGACAGTCAGCAGCCTGGTAGCAGTCACAGCCCAGCGTGGGGACAAACAAGCAAAGCATTGTGATGAATGCCATGGTAGGGGCTGAATCCAGAGCTGGAGGAATCCAAAGCAGAATAGGGAGAGACGAGCCACTTGAGGCTTGCATGAGCTCTTTGCCTTCAGGGAAGAATTATTTAGAAATGCTCGCCGTTGCCTGTATGAAAGCGGGCAAGCGTGAATGATGGAGACTGGTCCCTCCCGGGTGGCATTAGGATTTTCCCTTTTGCATTGGGATGATCGATATGGAAAATCCCAGCAGAGATGGCAAGTATTAGGGGCCTTGTTTTCTCTCTTCTCCTCCTGACTTCCTGCGAAGAAAAAAAAAAGTCCAAATCTCCGGAATACATTGACCTTTACTCACAGAGCTCTTGGGAAGTGCAGCGCGGTTTAGCTAGTACTGCCTGTGTGCCTCACTGAGAAATGTCTAGGTAGACGCAGAATTACATCCCTAAAGGGAGTTAATCTATCTTTTGCCACATTTGTGTTTGAAGCTGATTTTCAAAGCAGTCTCAATTTTCCCAGCTGTCTGAATGATAGTTAGATGTGTACAAACTGTGCGCTCTCATCCCCTTTCTTGTATTTATTCTCCCCAATTTAATTTGGTTAGATTCTATAAGCTTTTATTGATTGCCTATTATAAGATAGCCCAGTGTTGAGAGGCCGGGGGTGAGAGAGAATGTATCAGTGTCTAGAAGTTTCTTTTCTAGCTGGGCTGATAAAATGCCTTCCCAGGAGTCAGCGAACAGAGCCATCCATCCACTGGGGACTGCTGAGTGGGTCGGTGAGAGTGCCAGGTTCCCTGCCCCAGGCAGGGAAGTGTGGGGAGGTGGATGGTGAGGATGGTTCTCCACGAGGCTTTGGAGGAGTCTGCCCTGGAGAAGGGCCAGGGAGTGTGAGCAGGGTGGAGGTGCAGGGAAGAGCAGAACAGCAGGCGAGTTCAGTGGGAGCTAACTTTTCCGTCTCATCTTCGGCCCTTTGTTTCTGTGCCTCCGTAACGAAAATGCTCCTTCCACCCATGACCCTTCCGTGTGTCTCAGGGCCTCCACTCGTGCGCTTCCCTTCGCCCAGTCTGCTCTGCGCTCTCACCCACCGGGAAAACTCCACGCTAGCCCTAATTCAAGCCTACTTCTGCTGTTTGGTCCTCGTTAACTCTCCCTTTCCAGGCTTTGTTTATACTTCTCTCTTAGTGTGGTGCCAGGAGCGTTACAGACCCCGGAGAGATATCAGGCAAATAAAAGGATGCACGAATAAGTGACTGATTATTGGGTCTTGCGTCTGACTTACTACTGGTGCCGTGAAATGTAAGAAAGGAGTGGAAAGCACCGAGGTGAAAACGTGGGTGGCAGGTGCTAAGCGGGGAGACCACTGGGCTGCCCTCAGGTGGCATCGGGAGATAGCCTTTGGGGAGGGAATGGGATGTTGGCTTTCCTATGAATAGATGCACAAGTGAAAAAAATGACTCTGAAAAATACCTTAGATACCAAACCCATGGGGGGAAATCTGCCTCTAGAGTCATCGAAGGACTGCAGATAAAGGCAGCCTCGCCCTCCCAGTAACTCCACTAATCAAGGGTCAGCGAGCAGTTCGGGAAACTAGCTTTCCCGCTGACCAGCGGCGTCCGTTCGGGATCACCTTTCTGGAGGACTGCCGAGCCATAGATGAAGCCTGATGAACATGTGCCACCTCCTCCCCAAAAGTGCGTCTCTAAGAATTTATCCTAAGCTAGCAATTTTCAGCCTTCTGCATCACATGGCACACAAAAACGAATTACCAAAACCCTGCAGCACAACCAAAACAATAGATTATATTTGTAGCCAATCTGACAAAGACCAGGTATAACTTTGATTCATTCACACTGGATGTCTATTGTTCTGTGGCTGTTATTTTAATTGGATAATCTCAGGGAACAGAGGTCAGTGCCCCCAACTAGTCAGGTATTGCATATTTTACAAATTCTTGTGGCACACGGGCTGAGAACCACTGCCCTACATGAATAACTAGGGTATTATGCCAAGATGTCTATCTCGGCGTTGTTTGTAAGACAGACATTGCTAAAGTCAACCCAAGGTCCAGCAGTAGGGAATTAGCTTTGCAAACGGCACTCACACCTATAGGACGTGAAAAAGAATATTGCAGCATAGGAAAGAGACAGGGAAATTGTTCTATGAGGAAAATCAGGCTATAAACCAATATACACAAATCCAACTATGTTGAAAATATGCGTTTTCACCCAAAAGGCTAAAAGGGTAATTAGCAACTTGTAGATGATAATGCATAACTTTTTCTTTTCTTTTTTTCCAAGAAGAAAACTTTCAACATTTCCTACCAGGCACATACCTTACTTTTATAATCAGAAGGGGAAAATGAGTGTGATGTAAGAAAAAGAGAGAAGCTTCTGGAGAGCATTGTTGGCGCTTGGTTGGGTTGAAAGCCACACAGACACATCGTTTATCTTGCAAACCCCAGACAGGTAGTGTTTTCACGAGGAAGAGCGGTCTTAGGTCCATTTGCGTGAGTGTATTTATAGAAGTGAAAGCTTTGGGGGAAGGAACCAGATTGATTTTTTTTCCCCTTGAACTTTTGAAATTATTTTTTCCACTCCATTTGTAATTGAGCCCAGAGAGCTATTCTTATTTCTTCCTTTCCTGGGTGGTGCTTTAGGCCTAAAAATGTTAACTGGCTTAGCATGTGGGTTTTGCTCAAATTATTGCTCTGGAAATCCTCGCCAGACTCTCATGCTTAAACAGTGGGGTCCCAAGGAAGACCACCTTTAGAAATCTCCTTCACTTTGCTGTCTGATGCGTTTTGCCCCCACACCCGTGGATGACCCTGGATAACCCGGTCGGAAACCACGCCTGCTTTGTGGGGGTAGTTTCCTCGGCCACACAGAAGGGCCTCAGAAGAAGGCACACACTTTGGGTGCTATCTGTTGGGGAGGTTTATTTAGAGGCCAATCTGGCATCACCTTATCCTGTGGACGTAACATTAGTCTGCAGAAAAAGAGATCAGAGCTGGGTAGAATCTCTTTAAATATTAATTATAGTGATGCCTTTTGCCACACGTCTCCAAAGAGCTCAGAACATTTCACAGACATTACCTCATCATTAATTTCCACCGTGTTCTTGGGTGAGAAGCTGATGGCAAGTATTACGGTCTCCATTGGGGGCAGAAGATAATGTGTATTTTAGATAGTTAAAATAAACTTAGGAGTTGAACTGACTAGATAGCAATTAATTTTAAAAAATTGAAACCATGTTTTTGGTGTCCTCTTTCACAGTTGTCCTGTACTTCCCATGAATTAAGTTGTCTGTTTGAATTTTTTTCCACCAACACTTATTGAGTGCTTACTGTGAACAAGCTGCAGTGCTAAGTACTGTGGCTGGGAGGGAAATTTAGCCTCCTTAGTCCCGCACTTAAGACCTTTGTTGATATGGCTTCTCCCTGCCATTCCTACACTAAATATCTTACCCCTACCTCACCTACCCGTTGTCCCCCACATCCCTTTGCCTGAGCTTGTCTTCAGGGTAGCCCTGTGCCATCTCCCTTCTGTGCACTTTCTATGCCATTCCCCAGCCACCGCCCCCAGTGCCCTTCTCTCCACCCCTGCAGGCCTGACTTTCCTATCCTTCGTCGTCTGGTCACCTCTTCCACAGGCCTGCTCTGGTATCCCCCTACCATATCTGTAGCTGGATGTGTTCTCCAACTATTTCACCCCCAAGACACTCTACCAGCCTCTCCGCTGTGGTCCTCACTAATTTTTACTTTGCATTTTGGAGACTTGTGTATACTCCTTGATGGCATGTCAAGCTTCTTGACCACAGGGATGGTCCAGTTCATCCGTATGTCTCTCTCAGTGACATGCCCATGTGAGATGTCCAGGCACTCGTGTAAAGCAATGCAATGGACATGATTTCAGGCCCAAGTTGTGCAAGGCCCTTTGGGGTGCAGAGGACAGAGGTCGCCGATAGAACCCCGCCTGGCCTGACCCTCCCTTTGGTCCTAGTCACTGAGGCCACGTGCTACCTACATGCCCGTCCTGTCCTCTCACTGCAGCTGATGGTCTTCCACCCAATACTTGTGTATTAAAAATCACTCTTCTCTCGCGGCATTCTGGGAGATGATTGGAGTGGTTGTAAGGGTCACCTCTGTGTTTATTTCTTCTCACCTTGGTTGTGCAAACCACCCATGCGGCCTGGGACCCTTTATCGAAGGTGTTCTCCCTTCAGGAGCTGACGGGAGGACTGGGAGCGGCGTGTGCTCCACCTGTGGCAGGCTGTCGGCACTGGGCAGGTTATTTAATCTTCCCGTGGCATCATTTCCCCATCTGTTAAGGGGGGATAATGTGCTTGAGGGTGACCTGCCTCCCTGGGATGCTGTGAGGCTTATCGATTTAATGCCATTGCTATTAACTTGAACCGAAGACGGCTGGACAGAACCGGCTGGAGACCAGGCACAGAATAAATACGACAACCATAAAACGGGTGCCTCGTGAGACCGCGGGTGCCATGTTCTGTGTTGCCCTTGGCACAGAGGAAGCCAGTCGGGCACCGAGGACCTCTAGGGCTGGGAAGGCCCTAACAGGCTTTGAGTTCAGCCCCCGGGTGCTCTGTGTGGCCGTGTGACAATCATCAGCACCAGGAAGAACGAGTCATCATGAAGGTCCCAATTGCCAAGTCTGTGGCCCTTTTCGGGACGGACCTTTCAGCTCTCTTGGCTGATTTGGCATGATCGGTCACATATCTTTGTGTGTGAGGAGGGTAAAATACATAGAACGTAAATTTGACTGTTTAAAGACCATTTTAAATTGCACAATATCATGGCATTTAGTGCGTTCACAGTGCTGTACCACCATCAATGCTACCTAGTTCCTGAACTTCTCTTCACCCCAGTAGGGAGCCCTTCGCTCGTTAAATGGACACATCCCATTCCCTCCTCCCCCGAGCCCCTGAAACCGCTCCTCTGTTTTCTGTCTCTGTACACTCACCTCTTCTGGATAGTTCACATAAATGTAATCATGCCACGTGTGGCCTTGTGTGGCTGGCTTCTTTCACTTAGCATGTTGTTTTTGAGGCTTGTCTGTGTTATTTTTTAAAGATTTTTTAAAATTTACTTTTAGAGAGAAGGGGAGGGAGAGAGAAAGAGAGGGAGAGAAATGTCAATGTGTGGTTGCCCTTGCAAGCCCCCTGCTGGGAACCTGGTCCTCAACCCAGGCATGAGCCCTGACTGGGGATCAAACTGGCAACCCTTTAGGTTCTCAGGCCGGTGCTCAATCCACTGAGCTACATAAGCCCAGGCTATCCTTGTCCACGTCAGAGCGTGGGTCAGTATTTCATTGCTTTTTAATGGCTGATTAATATTCCATAGTACAGATACACCATAAATTGTTTATCCATTCATCCACTGATGAACCTCTAGTTTATTCCCATCTTTTGGCAATTGTGCGTAGTACCACTATGAACATTCACATACAGGTGTTTGCTTAAACATCTGCTTTCAACTCTTGAGGGTGTACCCAGGAGTGGAATTGCCAGGTCAATGGTCATTCCAAGTGTAACGCCTGGGAGAACCGCCACACCGTGCCCATGCCCTTTCTGGCATGTTCCTTCTCCCCAGGCTCCTCTGGTTGCTCTCAGTCCTGTCTGACCATTTCTCCTCAGGTTCCTTTATGATTCTCTTGGGTCTTCAGCCCCTGAAATGATACCCAGGGGCTCACCAGGTGATGCCACCCAGGGTCTGTCCATCCCTTCCTTGCTGCTGCTCATTCTACCCTGGTGGTGCTCAACGCGAGCTGCACATCAACTGCAGGGGCTATTGAACAAACCCTGGCCAGGCCCCACCGCCCGCGACCAGTTAGATCTCCATCTCTGGGCTGGCGGAGCCTGCGCCTTGGTGCCATTTAAAGGATCTCCGTGGTTTTGATAGGCAGCTCCTCTCAGAACCGCCATTCATGCTTGTGGTTTCAGCCTGATGACGGCCTAGTTTTTGTTTGCAGCCCCAGCTGTCTACTGGACATACCCATGAATGTTCCCCGGGTACCCGGTTCAGCTGCTCCCAACCAAACTCTTCACCTTTCCTCGCTGACCTGCCCTCTCCCGGTGTTTTCCCCTTTGGTGAAAGGGACCGCCATCTCCAGCCATCCAAAGCAGAAACCTGAGACTTACCTGTGCTTTTTCTCCCTCTGTTATGCCAATGTCCCCCTGGTTGAGTCGTTTTTTCAATAATTCACCGCCCCGTAGTTAGGACTGAGGGCAATTGGAGAGAAATGCAGTCTAGGAATTATGTTAGGAAGACAAAAAAGCCATAGATGAAAACCGTTAAGTTACAACATAGACAAGAGGGTAACCTGCAATTAACAGCATTATTATAACTACCCTTATTGAGGACTTTCTTTGTACTGCCAGTGCAGTCTGGTAGTACTTTACATCGAGGTCTGTACAGAAAAAGTCCAGCCATTGTTGACATAATGAGAATGGTTTATGCGACATCAATGTAACCTGACAGCCAAGGAGAGGGCACTGGAATGCACGTGCGTGAACAATGACGACTTCACTGTATTAGTCAGTGGGGGCAGTAGACACCATTGAGTGAGCACATGTACTGTGTGGCCATAACATTCAAAATGACTGAGTGAGCAGAACAACAAATCTGCATCAAATTTTGTGTTAAGTTTGAACATCCCTCCACAGAAACTATTCAGATGATTCAGAAGGCTACAGCAATGGGCAACTGGTGATTGACAGCTTCATCACAACAACACACCCACTCGTGCATCACGTCTCATGCAGTTTTTTTGTGAAACATCAAATCATCCAGGTGACTCAGCTCCCCTATAGCCCAGATTTGGTGCCCCGTGACTTCTGGCTTTTCCTAAACCTAAAGTAACTTTTAAAAGGGAAGAGATTTCAGATCATTGATGAAATTCAGGAAAATACGATGGGACAGCTGATGGCAATTGGGAGAACTGTGTAAGGTCTCAAGGTACCTACTTTGAAGGGGACTGAGGCATCATTGTCCTGTGTACAGTGTTTCTTGTATCTTGTACTTTCTTCAATAAATGTCTCTTTTTCATATTACATGGCTGGATACCTTCTGGACAGGCTCTGTGTGTGTGTGTGTGTGTGTGTGTGTGTGTGTGTGTGTGTGTGTGTATACACATATATAAAATCTAAATTACTTGGAGGTTGGTGAAGTCAACCCATTTCACATGTGACAGTTCAGGCTCAGGGAGACTAAGGTTCTTGTCCAAGAATGCGTGGTTAGCACATGCTTAGTGAGAGTTAGGATTGGAACCCAGGTCATGTCAAAGCATGCAAGGGGGCGGGTCAGTATGTGAGCGCCAACTGAAATCATCCATGCCCATGAGAGTGCTTTGGAAACAGTAGAGGATGGTGTGAAACCCTTGCAACCTTTGCTTGCGTCTCTCGCAGGTCACTTCTTCTCGCTGGTCTCTGAATTACTATTAGGTGTTTATAGACTCCTTCAAGGTGAGAACTGTGCTTGCTTATCTCTGTGTCTCCCTCGGTCCCTGTACCTGGCACATTGTTACTGATCAATGAGCATTTCTCAAATGAAAGTGTGGATGTTAGAGCTGACTCAGAGAGGAAGAAAAGGAAACAGGAGCCCTGGTGATGTTTGTCCAAGTGTGTCACAGCTAAGCACGTGACTAGAGGTTTGACTTAGAGAACTGGAAAGAAAGAGAGGAACTCTGGGGCTCTCTGAAGTTATGAGTGAGAGAACCCATAACAAGTTCTCAAAGTGAATGAATGAACTTCAGCCTGACCCCTCACCTCCAGTTCAGCGGCACTGATAATCTGATTCTCTCTTTTTTATTCCTAGCATTTACCACTTTCTAACATTCTTAATTAATTTCCTTTATTATGTTTATTGTTTCTAGTGAGAGCCTCCACTGGAATGCAAGCTTCGTGAGGGTAATCAGTTTTGCCTATTATGTTATTCTCTTCTACCCCCCAATTCCCCCAGCCTAAGCAAGCATTCATTACTTTCCATCACTATAGATTTGCCTATTCTGGACTTCCATACGAATGAAATTCTATAATATGTGGTCTTTGGTGACTGGTTCCTTTCACTTAGTACAATGCTTTCAAGGTTCATTCATGCTTAGCCACATAACTTTGCAGAGAGAAAAACTGAGACTCAGAGAGGGAAGAGAAATGACTTGGGTGTGCATCCTGCTGGTAGCAGAAGCGGCACCCGATTGCAGGTCTTCTGTCTCCCTGTGGAGTGCTCTGTTCCTGCCTAGGGCGGACGCGAGGGGCTCAGCAGTCACAGCCGATCCAGCAGTGTCTTTCTGCCATTCACCTTGAAGCTGCTTACAGGGCCCCTTCAAGCATAGCTGTGGTGAGGGGAGACCTTGCAGGTAGCATCGCCGTTAACATCAACCCTTCCCCACACCCTTTCCAGCGCTCACAGCCCAGCTAATAGAGTGGGTGGCTTGTGTGACCAACTTCTAGTCTACTTGGAGTGGCCTTGGGTCCCTGTGCCGTCAGATTACTAGCCAGAGAAAGGCACGGCCTTGGCCCCCTTCGTGCTGACTGTTCCTGCTGCTGCCCCGGAGCTCCCAGAGGGCCTTGCAAAGGCCGTCTGTACTGAGCCACGTAAGAGGCTAAGCCCTTCCTAAGGGATGTCTAATCCCGTTATGCAGATGTGAACTCTGAGTGGCATGAGGATGCCCTGAACCCGTGTTTCCCAAAGGCTTGTCTTTGTCACATTTCACCCAGGATGATTCTAGGCGATACGTTTAATAGTTGTATATTTATTTTAATGTGTATGGGGAGGGGGGAAATCCAGCACGATCAAACCTGTGATTTGATGAATATTATTGTCCGGGGTGAAGCTAAAGTAGGAGGCGCTGTGCCATAGAATCCATTTGCATGGACTGTGTCTATTACAGGTGTGGTAGTGTGGCAGTTTGCTGATGTGGCCAAGGTCACGTGGGCAGTTTGAGGTCGACTGTCATTTGGGGACTGCCACTCTGAGGTAAGGATGATCCGGGATATTTTCCCATGAGCCATCTCCTGCATCTCCTTTCCACTTGTGCAAGGTGGGAGGATGCTGATGGCCCGCGTTCCTTTACCTGATTAAGGGGCTTCAACAACTAGGAGAAACAGCTGGGAGACACTGGCTGTCCTTTGGTCCCTGACATAGCTCCACTCAGGCACTCACAGTCCTTCGATAAAAAAGGGGGTCCTGTTGCAGACAGAGGCTCAGTGAGGTAAGGAAAGGCCAGGAGAACCAAGGATGATGTGCGGTGCTCTTCCAAAATGAGAAAGGAAAATGAAACAATTTCATTTCACTTTTGACTTTTTTTATGACCACGAGTGCAATGGCCCATGAAGTCAGAGTGTCGGAGCCTCGGCTACAGTGAAGGACCGGACTGGCATCCCTGTGTGGGGCAGACAGGACTGAAGCTCCTTCATGGGGTCCTGGTTGCAGTCACGCTTTGAGAAATAATCATGTAATATAATACTAATAGATAAGTCCCCCCTTCCTTTTTCAGAACTCATTTTTTTTTCTGATACAGCATTATCTTCATCGGAATTCCTTTTAGAAAGTGAATGCAGGTGTGGGACCCCAGTCCCTTATTTTCTCTCTGAGCTCTGGTGACTGTAGTGAACCAAGGCAACATCAAACAATCAACGTTAGTTCCTCTAAAATATTCTCAAATAACTCTCTCCTTTGACTTAGGACGTTCAAGAATGAAAGCTGCTTAGTGTTCTAGTGTTCTGACCTGACCACAGTGCTTCAGACATCCGTAACCTGCCATGGTTGACTCAGCAAATGTCCGCTGAGCTCAAGGCATGCTGCTAGACCCCACAGGGATCGTGGAGAAACAGGATGACTTTTTCCTCCTCTCAAGGAGTTTACAATCTAGGGGGGAGAAAACAAGATCTGAATCCATGTGAAGTTAGGAAAGGCAAGAGCGCAGACGAGGAGGCCCCGGGCTGAATGGGAAGAGTAAGACAGTGTAACTGCTCTGCATTTGGGGAGCTGGGGGGACGGGGTCGACAGGCGAGCTGGGGCCTGTCTTGGATGTGCTAGAGCTTGAGCTGGGTTGTGGAGGTTAGATAGTATTTGAATACGTCTCCGTGGGGAGATCATGAGCACATACACAAGGAGGGGCCACCTAGGGCTGTTTGGAGAGACACGAAAGCACTGGAACAGAGAATTATGAGACAGGAGGAAGGGGGGCCTGGGTCCCCTCAGCCACCTCGAGGAAGCTCTTTAACCCCTCCAAGCCTCAGCTTCCTTGTCCTCAAAACAGAGTTGTGGGGCGCCGCCATGAGGGGTTGTCACAGGGAGTCAGTTGCATGTCACAGGTTAGGTATATGTTCGTTTCCCTCCTTTTCCTAATCAGCACAGAAAACAGCCGTGGGGGGTGGAGCCAGACATGTGGGAAAAGACTGAATTTTAGGGACGGGGAGCCCCGGAGGAGTTAAGAAGGGAAGTGATGAGGTAATGCAGTGTTTGGGATTGGCAGATAGCTAGAGAAATTCAGTGCTAAGATCAGAGACATAACCAGAGGTTGATGACTTAGCATCTAGGCTGAATTAGAGACAAAGGCAGTAGGAGAACCCCGGCCTCCTGACTTCTGGCTCAGTGCTGTTTTCAGCGCCCCTAAGCTGTTACCTAGAGTCTGCATTTCTAACAAATGCAAATTCTTGGGCCCCGCTCTAGACCAACTGAACCAGAAACTCTGAGGCCCCAGCAGATTGTGCTTTAACCAGCCCTCCGAATACTTTTAGGGAACTGGTGTTCTGCGTTTACTAAGAGAGAACGGGGAGGGTTGGGAGAAAAGCTGGCTCCTCACAGGGGTTGGAGTCCTGCCACAGGGATAGAGGGTGGAGCAGACGCCGGAGATGAACTTCTGTTTTAAAACTGGGGATACAATGTGCACACCATAAAATTCCCTCTTTCGAAGTGTACAGTTCAGTGTTTTTTACTATATTCACCGTGTTGTGCCACCAACCCCCCTGTCTCATTTCACCGTTCCACAGAAACCTCCCCGTACTCCCTAGCAGTCCGTTCTCACGACCCCTTCCCCGCAGCCCCTCGGCGACCACTCATCAGCTTTCTGTCCATACGTATTTGCCTATCGCGGACATTTCCTATGATGGAATCATACAGTATGCGGCCTTTGGGCCTGGCTTCTTTCACCAAGTACCACGTGTCCAGGGTTCGCCCATGTTGTAGCATGTGTCAGCATTTCTCTCCTTTTTAGGGCAGAATTAAACTTTTTTATTCTTCAAGCTTTTGCCCCAGACAAATTTGGTCATACAACTTCAGAAAAAAAGAGGTTTCTCTTGGGCACATTTGCATAGAACTTCACAGTTTTTAAATAATTGTCACAACATAATGGAATGTAGGCCTTAGACCAGCCCTGGAGCACAGCCGGGCAGGGATCACAGTACGTGTTTCCACGGAGAAGAGCAGCGGAGCGAGAAGGGTTCTGTGCTAGTCCAGTGGACCACCGTGCGCACTCACCGAAGGGTGCGCAGGGCGCGATGGGCGGACAGGCGGAGGAGAGGCGTCTTCAGAGGCATGAGTGTGAGGATTCAGGGCCTGTCCGGGGACACTAGGTCATTCGGTTCTGCTGGAGCGGACGGTGTGAGGGGGATGAGACAGACAGGCAGGCGGGGGCCAGATCACAAAAGGCTTTGATGCCCGTCCCAAAGCCCGAGGAAGGCCGTGGGGTGGAATGGTCCGTCCAGCTCCAGACACCAGCAAGCTGATCCGATTTGAAATTCCTCCCCTGCCACTTCCTCGCTGTGTGCTCGTCGTCAAAACACTTACCTTCTTCATGCCTCAGTTTCCCGTTTGTAAACGAGAATTGGAATAAGCATTAAGTTAATGACGCGTGTGCATTGCTTAGTGCGGTGCCCGGTGCGCAGGAAACAGTTGTGTTGTCCGTGTAGTCGTATCAACGATACTGTAATTCTTGAGCGCAGACTTCCTCCTAGAGGTCGAGGGGAACCACGGTGGGATTTTGAAAATAGAAGTAATATTAGGATTACACGCTGTGTCACTTCGGCGGTCTATGGAGGGCAGATGGATGGGGGCGTATCTAGCAAAGAGACTGGCCACAAGAAGGTTACTGTAGTCCTTCGGACAGAATCGAAGTCCCCGTGAGAGAGGAGAGGAGGGGAGCGGGTAAGACAACTGGGAGTGCGTCGGTAGAGCTTGGTGGCTGGCTCAGCGTGGAGCATGGAACGGGGACGAAAGTCAAGATTGACTCCCGAATTTTTGACTGGGGAAGTTAGAGAAAGTAGTCTCCTTCAACAAGATGTCCTACCTTGGAGCGGGGGATTTGAGGAGTGGAACAACAACGAAAAGATGGTGAATTTCGTTTGAGATAAAACTGGCTCAAGGGCTTACTCTACATCTTGGTAGAAATCTTAAAGAGGCAGTTGGTCCTCAGACTTTGCTGTGCATTGGAATCCCTGGGGTCAGGGGTGTCTTTAAATGTATCACCCGGAGACGCAGAAAACAGTGTGGTGACGGCCGAGGGAAGGGGGTAGAGTCTGGGTAGAGGTGGGCAAAGGGGGGGATGGGGACACTGTAATGGTGTCAACAATAAAATCAAAGTAAAAATACATTTAATTGGTCTAGAGTACCACTTGGGATTGTTAAAAGTTTCTCAGGCGATTCTCATGTGCAGCCAAGTTTGGGAACCGCTGGGTGAGGAATAGATGCTGTTTATTTAGATGAGAAGGGAGCGGAGAACCCAAGCCCAGGATCAGATGATGGGGGGAAGAAAAAGAGCTCCCTGGGTGGGTGCGGCCTAAGAGACTGGGGGATGGTGATGAGACAGGCGTCACAGGAGCCGGGGAGGTGGTCAAGAGGTTCTAACACTTATTTATGTTAGTTTGAGAGCAATGCTAGTTTGGCATTTTAGTTCTCTCGCTATTCCAAAGGCTGGACGTTTGCCATGCATTTTGGTTACTTGTTAGTGTTGTGTTTTTTCTGTGCCGACGGTTGATTTGTATCCTTGGACCTCGTGTAGGTGGTTTTTGGCTCGTGTGTTTCGCTTCTACGCTTTACTGCCTCCGTTGGTGTTTCTCATTTCTCAGTTAGCGGGGACTAGTTTCCTGACGTCTTTTGTGATCATCTCTTGAGTCCCTTTTGAAGGGTTTATAGCCTTAATTGTCAATTTGCTTTTAAGATAGCTCTCACTCAGTCTTTTCCATTTGCAAAAAATGTTGAGACTTTGCCTTTCGTGTTACTTTGTTTCAGGTAACTAGAAGTGTGCTCAGTTTGGGGATCTGCCCTTCATGAGATTTTGCCAAACTGGTGAGTGCCCGGAGGAGGGTGACCGAAAGTGACCCTGTTACTTGAAGAACTGTGGAAGGAGCTGAGGATGTTTATTCTGGGGCAGAGGAGACTTGAAGACAACAAGGTGGCTATGTTCAAAACAGGCGAGGGGACGCCAAGTGCAGTGTAGGGACTATAATCAATAGTATTGCGATGACTGTGCATGGGGCCAGCTGGGTACTGGAAACATCGAGGGGATGACTATGTAGAGTATATGATTGTCTAACCACTAAGCTGTACACCTGAAACCAATACAAAATAACATTGACAGTAAACTGTAATTAAAAAAAAAAAAAGATTGCTATATTCAAGTCCAGAAAGGCTGACGTAGAAAAGAGGGAGCTGATTTATTCCGGATGGTGGTGGTGGGAGGGGCGGGGTGGGCCGCACCACTGAGGAGGAAGAGAGGTGGGATTCAGCTTTAGGTAAAGGAACTTTCTAGCAATAAGACAGGTCCAACCATGAACGACAGAACAGTTAGAGGCCAGATGACTTCTTGGCAGTGGGATGGTAGAAAAGATTCAAATGTTTGGGGATGATCTGGGCTTCTATTTTCCTCCATTAGTCCAGCAATTCAGAGGCTAATACTAAAACCATTAGCAGGTCATTTTCTTGACTTTAAAATTTCCTGCTCAGACCTGGCTGAGTCAGGGAGCGTTTTTAATGGCTTGGTTGATGCAGTTTTTCATTTCAGAGATCCCTGAATGAAGGAACGTGCCTATCCACTGGCCAGATATATAATGCAAATTAATTCTTTTAATTACAGTCATATATGTTCATAGAAATCAATTAGCTAAATTGTGTTTGGCAGCCGTTTCCTAACAATCCCCTTTAAGTGATCGTTGCGGCCTGGTGACCTTCACAGGCCACAGAAAGGCTTGACGGCCTTCAGCCCTGAGGGGTCCGTCTGAGATCCCGGACACTGCAGTCACTGGAGACTGAAACCCCGCAGAGGTCAGAGACTTTGTATCTTCCAGTGCTGCGGTTACTTCAGGATTTGTAGAAACTCCAGGGGATGTGGGTCTTTGAACTTGAAGACAAAACACAACAAAGTTCATCTGGCCTGGTTCTTAGCGCTAGTAGAGACCTCAAGTTGCCGGGACGGCAGGAACCGCCGAAGTCGTCCAGTCCCTGCGTTCCATCGCAGAGTCCCTTCCGCCACCGTGCAGAGGTAGTTTTTCAGCCTCCTCCGGACTGCCTTCGGTGGCCAGGATCCTGCTGATTCTTGAGAAAACTCATTCCATCCTCGGATCCCTAGGCACACGAGAGAGGTCTAGCCTTAGCCCAAGCTGAGTCTCCTTCTCTGTGGCCTGACCCCTATTAATCACGGCCCTGCACCCCAGAACCTCGTGGACTGTGTCTCCTCTACCTGGGGGCCTTTCGGCCATTTGTGAACCACGATCACACAAGCCTTTGTCAGGCAAACATTCTCTGATTTTTCAAAGAGTTGGCTTTAATCTCCTTACCACCCTAGTCCCCTAAAAAGGTGCTGAACATGTGAGGCTTAGACATAAGGCACCCCGAGGTGAGAGCGCAATCCAAGAGTTGCTGGTCACCTCCCTCCCGTGAAGGGTCTGGCTGGGCGACTGGTGTTTGGAAACAGTATCCTGCCGGCTTTGCTGGGTGCTCATTCTCTACCCTCTGTGGTTAGTCACTGTGTTGTCGGGACACTAGAATCTTCATTCTGGACCCTCCATACTAAGTCTTGCAGAAGTATGATGTGGTTTTGTGTCCTTGGGGAAGGGACATTAAATAATTGATATTATAAAAAAGCTTTTACAATCACAAGAAGGTGAACCTTCCAGTAGAAAAGTAAGGGAAAACCAGAAACAAAAGTAACAAAAAAGAAATAGTCCTAGTGAATGAAAAACGTGCAGATGATTTGTTGTCCAATAGGAGGAGGGACCCATAAAAACTTGGAATTTATTTTTTTAAAAATGTGTATTTATTCTTACATGTTTCAACTTGAGTCATCTTCAAAGTACTATCCATTTGATGCGATACACCTATAGAGACTTTTTTCCACTGCTCAAAACAGGTTTTGAACTTGTTGATTTTGATGCCGTTTAGTGCTTCTGTCATTTTTTTTTTAAAGATTTTATTTATTTATTTTCAGAGAGAGGGGAAGGGAGGGAGGAAGAGAGGGAGAGAAACAGCAATGTATGGTTGCCTCTCACATGGCCCTCACTGGGGACCTGGCCTGCAACCCAGGCATGTGCCCTGACTGGGAATCGAACCGGGACCCTCTGGTTCCCAGCCCGTGCTCAGTCCACTGAGCTACACCAGCCAGGGTGCTTCTGTCATTTTTCATTTCACCTCTTCCAAACCGGCTAAACGTTGCCCTTTGAGGACTTTTTTCATCCCGGGAAACAACAAAAAAAACCACTTGTGGGGAGACCAGGTGAATGGGAATGAATGGTGGGGTACAGAGGTTATGCCATTTTTAGTCAAAACTGCTGAACACTCAGTGTGGTGTAGGCAGGCACACTCCTAAATCACCCATCATGAAATGGGCAAATGCATTGAAAGAGTCTTCAAGAAAAGTTCACTGAAGCTGAATGCAGCCTCTCACAACAACGCCAGCTGGTACACTGATGTGGATGCTAGAACACTCCCGAGCCAAGGAAGCCTGCACTACAAGGGGCCCACTCTCCAGAAGATAGTTCCAGGATTTTTTGTGTCCCCACCTTGTAATTTCAAAAGTGTTATGAGCTCTAATTTGGAAAGATGTCCAAGATATATTCACAGGTTAAAAAATGCAACATGAAGACTGCTGAGTATAGCATGCTTCTATTTTTGTGGACTATATGTATTTTTTAAAGATTTTTATTTATTTATTTTTAGAGAGGGGAAGAGAGGGATAAAGAGAGGGAGAGATTGTGTGGTTGCCTCTCACTCACCCCCAACTGGGGACCTGGCCTGCAACCCAGGCATGTGCCCTAGACTGGGAGTCAAACCGGCGACCCTTTGGTTGACAGGCTGGCACTCAATCCAGTGAACCACACCAGTCAGAGCTGTGGATTATATATTTCAATATTATGTAATATATTGTAGGTATCAACAGATTTAGGGTAAAGTTAGTGTGAATACCTACCAAACAGTGGTAACCTCTGGGGGACTGGATTGGATGCTTGAAATATGATACTTATTTTATATAATTTTTTTTTAAAGATTTTATTTATCCATTTTTCAGAGAGAGAAGGGAGGGAGAAAGAGCAATGTATGGTTGCCTCTCACATGGCCCTCACTGGGGACCCGGCCCGCAACCCAGGCATGTGCCCCGACTGGGAATCGAACCGGGACCCTCTGGTTCCCAGCCCGCGCTCAATCCACTGAGCTACGCCAGCCGGGCCACTTATTTTATATAATTTTTAATGTTATAGAATTATGTGTGACATTTACTCTGTTTTCTATGTCTCCAAAAATGTATATATATTTAAACAAATAATTAGATCCTGCTTTCCATCCATCCAATTAGAAAAAATTTTTGAAAGATAACATCCAGTGTTTATGAGAATGTGGATGATACTTTTACCTTCTGTATTTTTCAAAATATAAATATTTAAGTTAATAATTAGGTACTATTTTCCATCATATTAGCACATTTTTAAAATGTTGATGTTCAGTGTTTACAAAGGTCCAGCCCTGGCGGGAGTGCAGGCCGGAACCTTCTTGAAAGTAATTTGAGACTTTAAAAATTCTTAAAAATGGACATAAGCTTAAATCCAGTAATTTCACTTCTAGGAATTTATCCCAAGAAAACACTTGGGAAGTAGCCATGCACCATGAATAAGGGTGTTCATTATAAAGCTTTTATAATAATGAAAAATTGGAAACAGCACAAATGTCCAATGATAGATTTATTGAATAAATTATGACATGGTCAAAAAAATAATACTACATAGCAATTTAAAATGATGATGTAAAGTGTTTAAATATTAATATGGGATAATGTTCATGAAATATGAGTCATATTTAGTGGGAGAAGTGTAATATCTCATTTTAATAAAAATATGTAGCGTGTATAAGCATAGAAAAAGAATGAAAAAATTAACAGTTGATAACTCTGGGAAGTAGGATTATAGATGATTTTATTTTCATTATTTTTTTCTGTATGTTTTATGATAAGCATATATTCAATTTTTAAAATTAAATTAAAGTAATAAAAATAGTTAAATGGTTTTTTAAAATCGTACTAAGGGCTTCTAAGAAGTCAGCAGTTCCTGCCTCCTTCCTCCTCAGCCTCCAACTTCTTTTCTTAGAGGCAACTTCCTTCAACTCTTCTAGCTATTTCCCCTTCTTCCTCTCCATATTGCTGAGAAATGCCTTTGCATTACATTTCTTAATTTATGGATTTTAGGCACGATCTAATTTTCACGGTAGCTGAGGATTTCATTCTTCTACCAATACACTAGCTTCTCTTTATCCTTCCAACATCATTATGTCACTGTTTTTGAGAAATCATTTTTCAAAGTTTACATTACTATAACAATGTAAATGTTGTTTATTGCTGAGCTAAGTAGTGAACTATAATTTTATTTTTTTTGACAACTTTTTGTTTTCCTTGGGCTTCCTAATTTCTCATTTTTTATTTGCTTCGTTTTTTATGAATTTGTTGCTAATTCTTTCCACACCCTCCAACAGCCTCTCAGTGACATTTTCTGCACATCAGGTAATCTATCTATTCTTATTTTTTCCCTCAAACCTCTGTCTTTATGGACCAATATGTACGGGTCCATAATACAGGTCTTAAATAAAGGTGTTAGCATAGTCCATCTTTTTTTTTTTTAAGTTTTCTTTTTTTTAAATATTTTATTTATTTTATTTTTAGAGAGGGGAAGGGAGGGAGAAAGAGAGAAAAACATCAATGTGTGGTTGCCTCTCACAAGGCCCTCATTGGGGACCTGGCCTGCAACCCAGGCATGTGCCCTGACTGGGAATTGAACCTGCGACCCTTTGGTTTGCAGCCCGCACCGCATAGTCCATCTTTTTACAGTCTTTCTGGGTGTTCCCTTTGCCTCTTGTCTGCATTTCATACTGAATCTCCTAGATCCTACTTCTTCTTTATGCATTTACTTCCTTGTTTTGTTGGAGCACATCCTCTAGCAGCATCCTGAGAAAGGATATGTGAGAGGTTAATTTTTGAGACCTGAACATTTGAAAATATCTTTCCTACTTGATTGGCAGTTTGGGTATAGAATTCTAGATTGAAAATTGTTTTCCTTCAGAATTTGAAGATAAGCCTTCACTGTCTTCAAGCTTCCATTGTTCTTACTAAGAAGTCTAACATAATTTTTAGTCTCATTTATTTGTCTGTGGTCTATTTTAGTGCTGGAAGTTTTGAAGATACTCTGTTTCTAGTTTCTAAAATTTTATAGTGTTATGTCTTGATGTGGGTCCTGTTTTATTCATTGTGTTGGGCAGTTAGTAGATGTTCTTAATCTAGAAACTTAAGTTTTTCAGGGAAATTGTATTGAATTATTTAACAATTCCCTTATCTCCATTTCCTTTACTCTCTTCTTCAGGCTGGATGACTGTTGGACTGATAACTATGCATTTCTAATTTTCCTATTTTCCCTGTGCTTGGCTTCTTGTAACTCTTTCTATGATATTTCGTTGACTACATTTCTCAACCTTTTAATTGAATTTTTATCCCAGCCATCTTATTTTTAATATTCAAGTGTTTATTCATGTTTTGTGATTTTTTTTTCCCAAAGAAATCCTCTTTTTGTTTCATGGAAGATGTTATCTTTCTTTTTTTTAAAGATTTTATTTATTTATTTTTAGAGAGAAGGGAAGGGAGGGAGAGAAACATCAACGTGTGGTTGCCTCTTGTGCACCCCCTACTGGGGACCTGGCCCACAACCTAGGCTTATGCCCTGATTGGGAATTGAACCAGTGACCCTTTGGTTTGCAGGCCAGCATTCAATTCACTGAGCTACACCAGCCAGGGCAGATGTTATCTTCCTAAGGATCTAAATTATAGATTAAATTTTTTCTTCTGTTTCCTGCATTGTCTCTATTTCTTCTGAGCTCTGTTTGTTTCAATCTGTTTTTCATAATGCAGGCCCTTTTCAAATGTCCATTCATGTTGATTATGGATAAAGCACTGCAGTTTGATGACTGCACTAAAAACAAGCGATTGGAAGCTTTGTATGATGGGTGGGGCTCAATGACTAATAGATTTTAATGGTAAGGCACCTAGTTGCCAAAAGTATCAATATCTGAAGGTCTTTTTTTTTTTTTCTGGTGCTGTTTAGTTCTCCAGAAAAGGATTCTCTAGTCTATTATTTCTTGAAATATAAAGTTCTAGCTGCCAGTATTTTGGGAATTAGGCACAGAAAGGGACTGGAGGTCTTATCATTTAGAATGAAGAGTTTTACTTAATCCTTCTATTTTCATTCCTGTACCCTCTACTGTGCCAAGTCTCCCCAAATCTGAAGACTCTCTTATTTGATTTCTCCAAATAATAAGACTCTTGTTTGCAGTAGAGTGGGGAAGAGGTGGTTGTGTAAATGGGCAAGGTTGCCTAGAGTGGGATGGTGCCTGTGAACTACTGCTACTCATAGAGATTTGTTTTCATGTTTTCAGCCCTAAGCCTCCTCCTTGTTTTTTCCCGCACCTGCTGCCTCCAATTCCTGAGCTATCTTAGGGCAAATTGGATCATTTTCTCACTAGAACTTCCTTCTGAAAGCACATAGATTTCTGTTTCCTTTGCTCTGCTCAGCAACCTCTCTTCCAAACAGTTTCTATCTTCCAAACATTGTCAGCGTCTCTCATCTGTTACCTCTCTTGTTCCCGTTATTCTATGGGTTCATCCCCTTTTTACTTCTTTACTATAATTTATTTTAGGAAAGAGAAGAGATAAAGACATTGTTTCAACTCACCATGTTTAACCAGTGATCTACTCTCTGTACTTTTATTATCTAAAAAAAAAAAAAAAGCAAGATGCCACCCTGAGTGGGATGACTCAGTGGATTGGGCGTCGTCCTGCAAATCAAAAGGTCGCCTGTTTGATTCCTGGTCAGGGCACATGCCTGGGTTGTGGGCCAGGTCCCCCAGTTGCGGATGTGTGAGAGGCAGCCAATTGATGTTTACCTTACACTTTAATGTTTCTCTCCCTCTCTTTCTCCCTCCTTTCCCCTCTCTCTAAAAATAAATATATAAAATATTTTTTAAAAGCAAGATGCCTAGAACTGAAGGCAGTATTCAGATCTGATGTCCCTCATTGTAGAAAAAAGCTAGACTGACACATCCCTTGATCTAAATAGAATTTATTTTTGGTTTCAGTCTATGTTTTTTGTCCATTCATTTGCATTTATCTGGCATCTGACTGAAAAATGTGTCTTCAGGTAAATGATGAGTTTGGTGTCCTGCTTTCATTTTTATATGCCCTGGTTAGTGCACTCCTGGTATAGACCCCAACATTACTCTGCTGATTGCTGATAGCTTCTATTCACTAGTACTTTATTTAGGACACTTACTTTGATACTCACAAGAGATGTTGTATTGACAGAGATCCAAGATGGCGGCAGAGTAGGTAGAAGCTACATTTACCTCTTCCCAGGACCAAACTGGAAGTACAACTAAAATGTAAAGCAATAAATCTGAATAACCAACTGAAGCTGAAGAGAAGTCTTTTTTTTTTTTAAGATTTTATTTATTTACTTTTGGACAGAGGGGACGGGAGGGAGAAAGAGAGGGAGAGAAACATGAATGTGTAGTTGCCTCTCACATGCCCCCTTCTGGGGACCTGGCCGGCAACCAGGCATGTGCCTGGACTGGGAATTGAACCCGTGACCCTTTGGTTCTCAGGCCAGTGCTCAATCCAATGAGCCATACCAGCCAGGGCAAGGGAAATCTTATACTCAAAGATGTATAGAAGAAGCCAATTGAGACTGGTAGGAAATGTGGAGACATAAAAAGGTCTGGCCCCACTCTCATAGGTGGCAGCTGAAATTCCAGGGGGAATATCTCAGCTGCAAAGGCTCCCCCTGAGAAGCATGGGGTCTCTATCCCAAGCTGGGATCTCCGGCCCAGTGCACCAGAGCCAGGAAGAGGTGCCCACCTAACACCTCTGTGAAGTGGCTGTGAAGATCAGCAGGCATTCTGTTTGCCAAGGAGAGTCGGTAATCTTAGAGACACAAGTGCCCTCTTAAATGGGCCAACGCACAAAATCTCATTTGCAGCCACTTGTCCTGGGCTCCAGCAGAGGGAGGATGGAGCAGACTAGAGTCATGTGAGGAGAGACTGGGGTTTGTAGCTCTGGGAGAGAGCTGAGGGGATGACCGCTGGACCCCCTGTGCTGAGTCACTCTACTGTACCTCAGATGCCATCTTTCTTGGGTGGAACACACCCATCCAAATGGCATCAGCCTGGGGGAATGCAATAGCCCTACCCCCTAGTCTTCCCTTGACTGACTCTGGGAAGCTTCCACTCTGTAGAGCTTCTGCCCTGCTAAGGAGTCAGTTTCCTGGGCCAGTGTCTGGGCAGACTCAGGGGGTATCAGTGATGGAGTTGTGTAGCTTAGAGGTGGGAGCCATTCCCCCCACTTTCCTGTGAACCTGACCTATGCCTCCCCCTCTGCCAAATCCCAGTGCCCCACCCGCTGCTGGGGTCAGGCTCCTGACAGAACCTGGGACAGACTGAGTTGTGTGGCTCTAAGACAGGGGAAATTTTTCCTCACACTGGGAAGGTGCAGAGCCTTCCCATAATGTGGCCAAATCTTGTTCTGTTAGGACCCAATAAACTCTGCTGGGATCACTCTGATGACTCTTTGAGACCCGCCCCACCACAGATATGTGTGAGGACCCAGTAGGTGGCAGCTAGACTTGGTATAACTAGCACATTTGCTGAGTGGCCTCAGACCCAGCACTGGCACCAAGTTTGAATCTGTATAGATCTGGTTACCACCTCCTGCCCCTACCAGGTGACTCACTGAGAACCTATCACATGCAACTCAAGTTCCTCGAAGGATTTCAAGGACCTCAAAGTTCCTAGAGATTTTTGCTGACCTGCCTCTGGGCCCAGTAAAAGCCAGCCTTGGTATGCAGCTTGAGCCTTCCCGTACACACCCAGGCCGAGCAGAGGCAGCCACAAACTGTGGCTCCCTTTGTAGCGCCAAACAGGTTGCCCAGGGCCAGTCACAGGCAGCGTCTGACATTGGTCTGCTCCAGAGTCCCTCACAAGAGGCCCCAGAACTAACACACCCAGTCGACATCAGAGCAGGATTCAATTAGCTGCATAAGTGGCATATCCAAAGAGAGATCTCAGCAGGCTCCAGAC